>JARBWK010000971.1:0-22592 GCA_030556195.1 Anolis apletophallus | reverse complement strand
AGCAGAACCGGGTTCTAGAACCCCAAGTACCAAATTAATCTTACCAACGCTGCCCGAACGTGCGGATACTTAGAAGAGGGAAAACTTCGTGACAACTGTGAAGTTGGATGAAAAACAAAAAGGTTTATTATCAATCACCAGCTGGTGGGTATTTGCCTACAGAACACAGCTGTAGATAGGGGCAAAAGACCCCGTCACATTTCATACAAAGACCTTTATACTCCTAATGGAGTCCATCTAGTTAAACCCACCCCTTCTTCATGGTTATAACAATCTTAATTGGCTGGTGATTACTGTTGTTACATGACATTTCATTAATCCAATAAACACTAAATAAATCATTTGCATCATGTCCTTGTCATCACTAAATATGAGAACAATAGCTTTCTGTAAACATTCTTTCTCAGCGCAAGCTATCAATTTTGCCTCTCTCTTCTTTTCTTGCAACTTAAGTCAGGGCTTCCTGCCAGCAGTGAAGATAGGACTTTTTCCATGAGCACTGGTGTTTTCCATTCACATTAAGAATCCCATTACTTTCATAGCTCAAACAGCACTGTATTCCCACTCATCTAGCATATATAGTATAACTTGGCACAGAGTGGATTAGAATGTATATAATCAGGGTGTTAGTCTTCTATAACATGTGCCTGATTGATTCCAGACACCAAAACCCTCTTTTTCAGAGTTGACACGCATGTAGCATCACTTTCTGACTGTACTTTTTATGCTCGGAAAAGTACCAAACCTGCTTCACCCCCTCCTGCCGAACTCCTGCTGCTGCTGCTTGGGGGAGGAGGAGGAGGAAGGGCCGGGCAGCGGCGAAGAAGAAGGTCTTCGGCGTCGAGTATTTATGTCACAGCGGATAGGCAACAGAAATATAGAAGTTTAATTCCTCATCGGCCCAAAAACCTCCAGTCTCTGTTCGTGTGAATATTGAAACTCTCATTCAATTCACAAGGTAAATATATATCTTTGTATTGAATTGTATTTAACAATAACTGGCAAAACATCGAAAAACAACAGCCATCACAGCTACCTATCTAAACATCCTTTCCTCACAGATATTCAATTCCAACTGTCAGATCCCAACTGTCACTTTCAACTGAAACTCCTCAAAGTTCCATTCAGCAGTCTTGAAACAGCGCCATCTGGTGTCAAGCAAGCCACACCGCAGGTCATCTCAAACTGCAATAATACATCTTGTGTTGACTCATGAATTACTTTTCAAATGCAAGAATCTGACAGAAAAGGGCCAGGGCGCCGCCTCCTTCGGCCATTTTCCCAACCAGCCAGCCTCCAATCAAGGGAGGGCAGGGACGGAAGTGGAACTGAGGAACGCAGTCTGAGGCTTGCCCACCGGCTTCTTCTTTCGAACCACAGGAAAGAAGGAAGGAAGGCAGGCAACCTGCAGACCAGTGAGTGCCTTCCCTTCTGGTGTGGAAGAGGGAGAGAGCCATGCAGGAAGGAGCCACCTGGGGTTCTGTGTGGGAAGTTTGGCCCAGTTCTATCATTGGTGGGGTTCAGGATGCTCTTTGTTTGTGTGTTAACTATAAATCCCAGAAACTAACTCCCAAATGTCAAGGTCTATTTTCCCCCAAACTCCACCAGTGTTCACATTTGGGCATATTGAGTATTCATGCCAAATTTGGTCCTGATCTAACATTGTTTGAGTCCACAGTGCTCTCTGGATATAGGTGAACTACAACTCCAAAACCCAAGGTCAATGCCCACCAAACTCTTATAGTATTTTCTCTTGGTTATGGGAGTTCTGTGTGGGAAGTTTGTGTCTTTCTGCCATTCCTGCCAGGATATCTATGTTGTGTTCATCGAAACAGGCCCAGGTTTCACACTGAGTGTATAAATATATTTAAAACATATTAACTATATGTATTACTGTGTTAGAGTGTCACTTTTTGTGTCATTTTTGGTTGGTGGTGTGCCCCAGGATTTGGTAAATGTAAAAAATGTGCCGTGGCTCAAAAAAGGTTGGGAAACACTGGTTTAGACACCAGTACTTTTGGGCAGAGAAGGGGAAAGACCTTGTAAAACTCCCTGGACTCTGTAGCACTAAACTACAGCAGTTAAAGGGGTATCAAAATGCCTTGTTTCTACAGTGTAGATGCACTCCCATATCCTCATCTGAAGGGTTTTAGGAGGAGGTTCCACCTCGTTCTAAAATCATTACTGGCTTATCAGTATGGCAATCTTAATTGCACAAATGAATACAGTGAAGCCAATTTTGCTGTTATGGAAACCATAACAAACCATGCTCAAATAAAACAAAACAAGAATATTGTGTGTGTGTGTATGTCAAAGACACACTGTGTTAGCACATTGCCGCCACTTGGTGGCCACAGCCATAATAGCAACTGTTGCTACATATAAGACTAATATCTGACAGCAAAAATTCGATGACAATAAAATTTAAAACATCCAACAACGATACCTAATTAAAAAATACATGGGAATAAAATACATAAAAGTCAAATCGCCCGACTAAAACGCAATTTCAACTCTGTCTATAACTGTGGCCATTCATTTTGGTCTATAACCAATCTCAGCCTTCTTCTGTGAGCGCTTCGTACCAAAGCCATATCTATACTAGCCTCCTGAAGGAAAAGACGGAGGGGCAGGTCTAACCTCGCTAGGGAGAGAGTTCCATGGCCGAGGGGCCACCACGGGGAAGGCCCTGTCTCTCGTCCCCACCAAACGCGTTTGCGATGATGGCGGGACCGAGAGCAGGGACTCCCCGGAGGATCTTAGCACCCTAGATCAGGGGTGCTCACACTTTTTCAGCATGCAAGCTACTCTTAAAGCAACCAAGTCCAAAGATCTACCTGCCCCCGCCCCGTGTGCTCCCGCGCTGCTGCCGCCATGCACTCTTGCCACCCCGCGCATGCTCCCTGCTGTTGTTTTCCGCCCGCGCAGCGGTTCTTCACCTGCGGGGCATTGCAGGAAGGGAGAAGCACAAGGCGGGCATCCAGAGGGAGAACTCCGCCCTGCCTGTATCGCCGGCAATGGAGTTTGCACAGCTGCTTCTGGACAAGAGAGAAGCAGGGCGCTCCCTCCAGAGGCCCTGCCTTGTGCTTCCTTCTTCCTGCAATGCTCCGTAGGCGAAAAGAAGCACAGCGAGAGCAGAAGCCAGCAGCAGGAGCGCACGTGTGCGCAGGGTGTGCGCCGCAAGATGGCAGGAGCGCCCATCCGGCCGGCAGGGGCCCAAAGATCACCTGGAAGAGGGCCGAAGATCTACTAGTAGCTCCCGAGCTACCTAATGAGCACCCCTGCCTAGATGGTTCATAGGGGAGAATCCATTCCGGACAGGTAAACTGTGCTGGAATCATATAGGGTTTGGAGAAGGCAAAATTGGTATTTTGCCTTTCCCGCGCATAATAGTCGCCCCCTTAGTTCATTCATCTGACTTTGAAAGGGGCTTTTTCTTTTACACATAATAGTCACACGCATAATAGTCACACCCCTTTTCCCCCAAAAGGAGGGAGTGCGACTATTATGTGGTGTAATACAATATTTACTTTTAATATGTTGACAACATATGAACGCTATGAGTACAAAAACACTCTTTTTAACTTATCGACTTTAAAATTGCTTCAAGGACCCCATGAGGCACAAGCCAAACTTGAACTGTTTGATCTTTTTCCTCTTCCTCCATTGAGGCCATAGCGTAATTACTTTTTCAAAAAATCTATATAATGTAATATAGTATATGTGAAAAAAAACTCTGCATCATGCCCTACATTCTCCATTTAGCGAAGAAATAAAAAGATACAATACATTCTAGAAAAACTGTAATGTCAAATAAACAATATCTTCTACATGCCATGACTAACTAACTACTGGTAATCCCACCCCCCACCCCCTGAATTAAAAAAGTTGACTTCTCAGCCTCCAAACTGGCAATGTACGTAAAACATTGTAATGAGGTCGCTGTGTGTATTGAGGGTTTTATCTTTATTTTATCGTTAAATGTGTGGTTTGTATTATTACATTTGTATTGTGTTAGATGATTAAATGTTAGACAGGCCACAAAGGGTTACCGGGGAATATTACAGTGCACAACCTCTGAGAAGTTCCGTTGCTATAGCAACAGGAGGCGGAGCCTAACACTAGCTTTAGAATTTCCAGGTTTTGAATTCTTCAGTTAGTCAGGAGCGGTTAGACTAGCTGGTGGCAGTTTGAGAAGCTGCTGTTGTCTTTTCTGAGGAAAACAGAAAAGGCTGTGTTTCGATACTGCAGAAAGGCAGTTAGGTTTAGAAAGCTTATAGGAACCGCTTTTTGTAGGTTAGGCTGGAAAGCTAACCTAGAAGATAGATAGAAAGCCTATTGGGGGGCAGAATATCTATAATATTATTGAGTCAGTGTTTGAAGAAATACAATCAAAACATTGTGTTTAGAAACTTAGTAACCTTAAGACCTGTGCCTCTAAGAAGATGTTGTAACCACCTAAGCTCTGTGTACTTTGAAACCTCCATGCTTTGAAACATTGTAATTGAATAAACAGTTAAAGTTCTTGATTCATAAATCTCTCTCTGTGAACTCTTTTTGGTGCAAGCTTTAGAAACATTGGGTGGTCACATAACTTGGTGGCAGTGATTGGTAAGTGAGTAATTGGTCGAGAATTACTCACTGGTGGCAAAGGTTATAAAGAAAGGAGGCTTCCATAAATAGGTGGGATAGCCTGCCTCCCACAGTTCTACAGTTAGATTGAAGAAAAGGATCTTCACATAAACTGGTGGCAAAAGATTCCTCACATAAATTGGTGGCAACAACCCTGTCACAGTTTTGAGTTCGAATCACCTCACAAATTGACGCTAGCTGTAAGTGGCGGCGTTACAAACTTGAATTCACTTCTTCATTTCTGGTTAAAGAATACATTTCTCCCAATAACCATACAAAATAAAAAATAATATCCAAGACTCAGGCCCTGATCAAAACAGATGGTTTATTCATTTCTGCTGTTTCGGAAATCTTCAAAATCCAGTCTTCTGAAAGTTTCCATTTCTAAGCATATAACAGTCTCACTTTTAATTAGGTTTTAAATTCCATGTAGCCTATAAAAGAGTGGTGTGAGCCATAGTCAACTTAGAGTCATACGTATTTTGTGTCTTCACTTGTTCAGAAAGAAGGCAATTATAATTAATTAGATATTTGTAACCACCTGTATGTCTTGCCTGAGAAAATACTCATGGGGTAACCATAAGTGACATATATACACATTCACAATGAATTATTTCCCAGATCTGCTCGGCACTATGAGGATACAAGGAAGTAGAAACTTTTGAACTTGGTTTGGTTGTAGAACTCCAGGAACGCTGAGGAATGTGGAAGGAACAACAAGGGACGCTGGGAACGCTGAGAGATGAGGAGTGCGTCAGCTCCCCCTGGTGGCCAGAGTTTGCCTCTGTTCGTCTATATCTGTGTATGTGGAAACGGCAGGGATTGTCTGCTAAGTATGTGTACCTGTAATCCACTCTGAGTCCACTGTTTGGGCTGGAAGTCAGCCTGAAGGAAACCGAAGTCCTCTACCAGCCCGTACCACAGGAAGAACACCATCATCCCCACGTCAGCATAGGCACATCTGTGCTTAAGTCCGTTCAGCAGTTCACCTACCTGGGAAGCATCATCTCTTCAGACGCCAAGGTTGACAAAGAGATAGATCACAGACTATCAAAGGCATATAGTGCATTTGAAAGGCTTCTAAAAAGAGTCTGGAGCAACAAGAACCTGAGGCAAAGTACCAAAATCAGTGTGTACAGAGCTATCATACTGTCCATCCTCCTCTATGGGTCTGAAACATGGGTCACCTATCGCCAACACCTACGACTCCTCGAACGCTTTCATCAGCGCTGTCTTCGCACAATCTGAATATACACTGGACCGACTATGTGACTAATGATGCTGTCCTTGAGCAAGCAGGGATCACCAGCATTGAGGCCCTGCTATTGAGAACACAGCTGCGCTGGGCAGGGCACGTCTCTAGGATGGAGGACCACCGCCTCCCAAAGATACTACTCTATGGTGAACTCGCCACGGGTCAGTGCAAGAGAGGCACCCCCAAAAAGAGATATAAGGACTCCCTGAAACAACATCTCAGGCTCGGCCAGATTGATCACCAACAATGGTCCACCCTGGCCTCACATCGGGAGGCATGGAGATGCACTATCCACAATGCTGCGGCCTCTTCGAGAAGACACGTCGAATGGCTCAAGACAACGCAGAAAGAACCGCAACTTGAAAACAACATCACCCAAGGAGACTTTCTGCTGTGCTTTCTGCAACCGAATCCTGCCTATCTCAGATTGGCCTTTTTAGTCATCAACGCGCTTGTAAAAAGCGTGGGATGAGTCCTTCCTGAATCTTCGTTCGCGAAGTAATGCCGAAAGAGAGAGGGAAACGGCAGGGATTGTCTGCTAAGTATGTGTACCTGTAATCCACTCTGAGTCCCCTTCGGGGTGAGAAGAGCAGAAGAGCAAAGAATATAAAATAAATAAATAAATAATTGTAGCATTGGCAGACATGTTTATCATCAGGCGCTACAGTCTGAGCCCATGAGGCAGAAATTTATATAATTTTATCACACTGAGAAAATATTGATTGTGGTCTTTAATCTGTGTTTAAGTCTATTTTAAGTTTTGTATATTCATATATTTTAAATGGTATACTAATGCTTTTAATATGTCAGGCTTAGCATAACAGGCTAAACTGCAGAAAAATCCTGCCGATCGAAAAGTCAGCAGTTCAATTTCAATTCAGGGTGAGCATCTGCCATAAGCCGCAGCTCACCTGCCCACCTAACAGGTTGAAAGTTGAAATGCTAGTAGGTAATAAGGGTGCTCTTAAGGACATTGATTGATTGATTGATTGATTGATTGATTGATTGGAGGAAGCTCCTTGGCATAGATTAGAAGATGGAGTGACAGCACACACACCTCACTATGGCCAAAGTCAAGCAAAGCCTCCAAGATGCCAGAAATAAGATGGGAACAACTGTCTTTACCTCTCTTTGTGTTTGTTAAGTGTATAATCAGCATTGAATGTTTGCCGTATGTGTGTACTATGTAAGTTGCTCTGAGTCTCCTTCAGGGTAAGAAGGGTGGGGTATAAATACTGTAAATAAATAATCTATCTATGTATATAATAAAAGTCAGTGTTTGCAGGTGGTGGGTGGTGCGGTGGTACGGAGGGAGGACTATGTGCCAGCGTTTCGATTGGCTGCCACTGTGGGATTATTTGCATAAAGGGCTCTAATTGGCCAGCCTCTGAACTCCAATATTCTACGGCCCCAGACAAAGGGGATTGGTTGCCAGTGAAATGGTATTTGCATAATGGACTCTGATTGGCCAACCACATTCCAACATTCTAAAGTTACTCAGTGGGAAAGGGAAAGGCCTCAGGCAGTCAGCCACTGCGGCCCACAGCAATGACGGATCAGGACCAAACTTGGCAAACGGGCCCAATGGCACACTTCACAACCTGGTACGGTTTAGGGCAGGATGGGCCACGAATGATAGGATTTGCAGTACCTCCACCTCATTCACTTCCCAAAAACACTGTAGCCCCTATAAATCACAGACCAGGCCCAAAATTGACGGCAAGGCTTCCTTAACTTGATTTTCCTGACTAGGCCTCAGCTCATGGGATACTGTTAGGCTTCCTCAACTTGATTTTCCTGACTAGGCCCCCAACAATGACAGAACAAGACCAAACCTGGCACACAGACCCCCCAAGATGCACCCTACATCCTGGTGCAGTTTGAGAGAGGATGGACCATGGATGATGGGACTTGCAGTACTTTAATTCACTTCCTTAGAGCACTGTGGCCCACACCAATGAGATAAACAGCCTGGCTATATATACAGACCAAAATTCAAAAAGGTGCCGTAAACAAGGTTTACATAATAAATCTATTCATTGTATATTTAACAACATATACATAAAAGTTCATATATACACAAGTGTGTTTGGGACACGTAATTCCAGTCCTACCGGTAATTCATAGATAATCCGGGATAAGCAAAGTTAATGCTGGTACAGGTCCACAGCCAATTCCTCGGGGTGCTGGGACATTTGTAATCCAAAGGTGAATAGGAATGAATCAAAAGGGTAACGGTAGGTGACGGGAAATCCGGGAAAGGTGTCCAAAGGATCGAAGAAGCCGGTTGAGGAAAAAAGTTGTTATTTCCTCTGTGCTAATGCTCTGGAAGTCGAAAACGCCGACGGTATGCTAATGCTTATAATCCAAAAGGCCATTAGAAGGTCCGTTTCTCCTTTAAGAGGTTTTTTCAAGGCGAGGCATACAGAATGTTAAGAACCAACTTCATTCTAGGTAGCATCATGAGCACAACCCCTATCCATATCGGCGGGGTGACCAAAAAGGTGCCAGGCTGTTTATCTCATTGGCCCACACCAATGACAAATCAGGCCCAAACTTGGCACACAGAGGCCCAATGGCCCATTTTACAAACCTGCTGCAGTTTACGGCAGGATGGCTCACAAATGATGGGATTTGCAGTACCTTCACCCAATTCATTTCCCACAGAACATTGCAGCTCCTACAAATCAGAGACCAGGCCCAAACTTGGCACACAGAGTACCCATGACCCACTCTACATCCTGGTGCAGTTTTGAGTGGGATGGACCACAGATGATGGGAGTTGAGGTACCTTCACTCACTTTCTGAGACCGCTGCCACCCTCATTCAATGACTGATCAAGACCACACTTGGCACACAGAGCCCCCATGACCCACTCTACATCCTGGTGCTGTTTGAAGGGGGATGGACCATGGCCAATGGGACTCGCAGTACCTTCACTAAGTTCCTGAGACCACTGCAAGCCACATAAACATCTAATAGGAACCAACCTTTTCGGCGTTGAGTATTTAAGTCACAGCGGATAGGCAACAGAAATATAGAAGTTTAATTCCTCATCGGCCCAAAAACTCCAGTCTCTGTTCGAGTGAATAATGAAACTCTCCTTCAGTTCACAAGGTAAATATATAACTTTGTATTGAATTGTATTTAACAATAACTGGCAAAACATCGAAAAACAACAGCCATCACAGCTACCTTTCTAAACATCCTTTCCTCACAGATATTAAATCCCAACTGTCAGATCCCAACTGTCACTTTGTAACTGACATTCCTCAAGGTTCCATTTAGCAGTCTTGAGACAGCACCATCTGGTGTCAAACATGTCACACTGCAGGTCAGCTCAAACTGCGAAAATATATCTTGTGCTGACTCATGAATTTCTATTCAAAATGCAATAATCTGACACAACCTTGGCACACAATGCCTTCCTCAAATAACCCGGGCACCGCCGGGTCCTCAGCTAGTAAATAAATAAATAAATGTGTGTCTGTGAGCGTTGGTAGGCCGCTCAATAATCACACTCACTCAGGTATTGAGGAAATGCTTTATGAGTCCTTAATCCAAGACAGTAAAAACCGTACTGAAGCCTTCCCTCCAAAATCCCTGCTCAAAACTCCCGAGCCCCCCCCTGGCGAAGAGCCAATCCTTGAACAGATAACCCGGAGCCCCACCCTCTTGTCCTTTTTCGGCGGGACACCCAACAGCTCAGGAACAACAGGGAACACCAGGGAGCTACAGAAACAACATGGAACAAGGAGAACCAAAATGGCGGCCGCTCGATCCTCTTCCAAGATGGCAGCCGCGTCTTTGTCCATTGCGCTATCCCGCATTGGACAAGGCGCTGCTGACATAGCGCCCCCCTCCCGAAGGAGTCCACCGACCTGGGGGGGAAAAGAAGCAAAGTATTTTCAGGGCCCTGGCTTGTCCGGGAAGGCCCTATGAAACCTTTTGACTAATCTGGGGGCCTTGACATGTTCTGCTAACACCCACTCCGGCTGCAAGTCTTTGGAAAGCCACTGCACAAAGTATTGAAGTCTGCCCCTAAGCTTTTTAGAGTCTAAAATATCCTTAAGCTCAAAGTGGGTATGTTCCCCGATCATGATCGGGACTGGGGCGCTCCCCTGTGGAGACCACTTGCGGTGGGTTACTGCCTTTTTTAGGTTGGCTGTGGCCCTCTCTTTTTATCTGCATGAGTTTTGTAGTCTTCTCTGGCCTTCCTCAGCGTCCTTTGGATCTCTGGCCAGGCTGCGGCAACCCGCGCCCCCAGGACTCGGGGTGCAAGGCGGGGAGTGCAGAAGTATCAATAGCTGGGAAGGGCAGGAAGTCCCGACCACCCACGGCCCGGAACGGAGACACCCCGTGGACGCGTGGTCGGTGTTGTTATAGCAGTATTCTGCCACATCCAACAGGTTGGCCCACTGGTCCTGCTGATACGTGAGAAGCACCTCAAGTATTGCTGGAGCGTCCGCTGAACTCTTTCGGTCGCTCCGTCTGTCTCGGGATGGAATGCCGTACTCAACACCCGTCGGGTCCCCAGGGAGGCCAGGACGCCTTCAAAATCTAGCAGCGAACTGCGGCCCGCGGTCACTTATGACCCGACGAGGGCTACCATGCAGGCGAAATACATGATGTATAAAGAGTTTGGCCAGCTCCGGCGCCGTTGGCAGTCGTCGCAGCGGCACAAAGTGGGCCTGCTTGGAGAACAGGTCCACTATCGTCCAGATGGCGGAGAACCCCCCGCTCTCCGGGAGGTCCACTCACGAAATCCATGGCTATTTCTCTCCATGGTTCTGCAGGGTCAGCTACTTGCTGCAAGAGGCCCGTGGGGCGTCCACCTTCGTTTTATTCCTGGCGCACACGTCACACTCGGCGATGTATTGTTTTGCGTCCCTCCTCATCATCGGCCACCAGAACTGCCGGGCGAGTAGCTTCAGCGTCTTTGAGAGCCCGAAGTGTCCTGCCATGAGCGTGTCGTGCCCTATTTCTAGGACCTGTGCCCTCAGGGCCTCGGGGGACGTAAACCTTGGTTCCCTGGCTCCAGATGCCGTCATTCTCTTCCAGGCCTTCCGGGTGCCGGACCAGCCATTCGTCTGTGCGGGACGCTGTCCTGATCTGGTCCAGGAGAGGCTTTGCCAGCTCTCCGGCGGTAGCCTTTGCTTTGACTGCTGCCCGGGTGGCGGCGACCAAACCCAGTTGTGGGTTAGAGAATACGGTTCCCATCTCTCCTGGGGCCGAGTAGTCCGCATCAGGCATGCGCGAGAGAGCGTCCGCTACGACATTTTTCGGGCCCGGGATGTATCTCAACCTAAAATTGAATCTGCTAAAGAACTGGGCCCATCTCAGCTGCTTAGCGTTCAGTCTCTGGGGGGTCTGCAGGGCCTGCAGGTTCTTATGATCTGTCCAAACTACGAAAGGGACCGGCGTTCCCTCCAGGAAGTGCCTCAATGGGCCAGAGCCGCCCGTATGGCAAACGACTCCTTCTCCCATACGTGCCATCTTTTCTCCGTTTGGGTGAACTTCTTGGAGAGATAAGCACATGGCCTCAAGTGGCCTTCTTCATCCGGCTGGAGGAGGACTGCTCCGTATGCCGCCTCGGACGCGTCACACTGCACTGTGAAGGGCCTGCTCATCACCGGGTGAATCAACAGGGGCTGGCTGGTGAACTGCCGCTTGAGGTTCACGACGCCTCTTGACACTGTGGTGTCCATTGAAGTTTGGCGCTAGGGGTTTTGGTCTTCCTGGTTTCTCCCAACCCCTTAGTTTTAAGCAGGTCTGTTAGCGCTAAGGTAGTCTCTGCAAAATTCGGGATGAATGCCGGTAGAAGTTCGCGAATCCCAGGAACCCCTGCAGCTGTCTCCGCGTGCGGGGCTTCCCATTCAGTACGTCTCGCACCTTCGCCGGGTCCATCGCGATGCCCGTGTGGAGATGCGATATCCCAAGTAGTTCAACTCGGTCTGATGGAACTCGCATTTGGACAACTTGGCGTATAGCCGATTGTCTTTCAGCCTCCTCAGGACTTCCGGGTCAACGCCACGTGCTCTGTACGGGTCTCTGTGTAGATCAGGGGGGCGGCCCGGTACTCGATGACCCCCTTGTACAACAGGTCTCTGAGGGCCTCGTTGATCAACTGTTGGAAGATTTTTGGCGCCCCCTTAGGCGAAAAGGGGTGACTAAAAACTCGAAATGGCCCAAGTGACAGTTGAAGGCCGTCTTCCAGCAGTCCTCTGGCTTGACCCGGATTCTATAGAATGCCTCTCGAATGTCTAGCTTAGTGAACAGCCTGGCCTTCCCCAGCTGGGCCAGGATCTCGGACATCAAGGGGAGGGGGTCCGGATTCGCCGAGCTGATGGCGTTTATCCCTCGGTAGTCCACACAGAGCCGGAGACTCCCATCCGCCTTGGGGCGGAAGAGCACGGGGGGCCGCCAGTGGGCTATCTGAGTGTCTAATAAAACCCCTGGCCAGGTTTTTGTCTATGAACTCCCTCAGCGCCCTTTTCTCCGGCTCCGACATTGCATACATCTTGGGTTTGGGGAGTGTCGCCCCCTCTTCTATCTTAATGGCACAGTCCATGGCGCGGGAGGGTGGCAGCTCGTCGCATTCTTTCTCGCTGAACACCTCAGCCAGCTCCCAATAGTCCTGCGGTACTCCTGCCAATTGGGCGAGCCCGGCTCCTGCCGTATTAGGACTCCCTCCTTCTCCTGGGTACTCTATCTTAGCCTGAACCTGCCCATCTCTGAAGCGCACCTCCCTGTCTTCCAGTTGATCCTCGGATTGTGTTCCTCCAACCAGGGGCTGCCCAGAATTAAGGGTTGGTTAGCCATCTCGGAGATCACAAAATTGATGCGCCCTCTGTGGGTCCCTATCCGCACCTCTAACTCCCCGGTCTTTCTAGTGGCTGGCGCCCCGTTGGCGAAGGTCCCATCCAGCTGCGCGAACAGGACCGGGGCCACTAACTCCCGGGGGGTCACTCCTAGCTGGGCTGCTAAGCCAGGGGACATTAAGCATCTGGTGCACCCACAGTCTAGCATGGCACTAGCCTCGGTCTCTTTGCCGGTGGCGGGGCCGCGCACGGCTACTTTAAATGTGAGGATTCCTCCACTGGGAGGCTCCGACTCACCGCCCTGGGAAGGTGAGATCTGCCGCCGGGCGCTCACGGCAGATCGGGCTCGTTTTCCGCCGACTCTTCCGATCCGCTCTCCTCCGCGCCTCTCCCGTAGTCACCTCCGCCCCTCGGGTTGGTTGGCGCTCGAGCCAACTCTCTAGCCGCCGCTCCCTTGGCCTTGGTCGTCTTCGGTGTCCCGGGGGTCGGGTCCGGACCCTTCTCCCCCTCCGCGGCGGGCGGCCTCCTCGGGCATTCGACCGCCCGATGCCCCTCTCGGCCGCAGGTGAAGCAAGCGCCTCTCCGCGGTCTGTTTGCGTCTCGACTTGGCGACCTCCGCCGGGTTGGCGACCTCCGGGCCAGCCCGTTCGCATGGTTGGGGCCGGGTCGCGTGCTCGCGGGGCGTCTCGGGGCCTCCTGGGTGCCGCCTCCCGATCGCACTCCACTTGGCCGGCCAGGTCAATCCATCCTTCCAGGGTGTCCGGGTTTCTGCGGTTCAGGGCCCAATCCAGGGTCTCTCTCCTCAGTCCTGCTTTAAAATAGTCTAATTTGGTCGCCTCTGACCAATCGCGGATTTTTCCGGCAAGAGCCTTGAAGGCCAGGGCGTACTCGGATACCGCCCTCGACCCCTGGTAGATCCGCTTCAATTCTGCTTTAGCTTTTGCTTCCGCGTGCGGGTCTCTAAACCGCTGCTGCAGCGCCCTCAGGAAGGCCTCAAGACCCCTGAGCTCCGGGGCATCGGTCTCGGTCATCTGGACCAACCAGTCGGCCGCAGCGTTTTTCAGGTTGCTTCCCACGGCCCTCACTTGGGCCGCCTCGGAGGGGACCGAGTCTCCATAGGCTTCCATAAAATTGCGGACATTGGTGACAAAAAAAGAAAGGTGGCCTGGGTCTCCGTCGAACTTGACTTTTAAGTCTCTCCGATGGCCGCTCCTTCCAGGGTCCGGTCGCTTGGGCCCAGGTTGAAGGTGGAGGACCCCCTGGCGGGGGTGAAATCGGCGCCGGCCCCTCCGAAGGCGGCCCTGCCGGACGGCGGTCCCTCTGCCCTCCGGGCCGCATAGCTTGAACGCCCCTCCGTGCCTCGATCTTCCTCCGGTGGGGGTCCCCATGTGTCCATCCGCCTCTGCATCATTCCCATCTGCTGGCGGATGTCAGCTATGGCTCTGGCCATCTCTCCCATCATCTCCTCCATCCGCTCGCCCCGACTCGTGCCTTCCACTGGGGCCTGACCGACTCCCTCCTCGGGCCTGGGGCTCCCCTTCTTCCGCCGCGTCACCTTCTCGTCCCTCAGGAGGGGAGGGATCGTGGCCTCCTGGTCGCCTGCTCCGGAGACCATCACAGGCCTCTCCCCCTCCGGGCCTCCAGCTGCCTCACCGAGGATCCCATCTTCCACCTCTTCGGATCCCCGCCAGCGCGGTTCCACTCGGGGCCCCTGGAGGTCTTCTTCCCTTCCACTAGACATCTCAGGGGGGTTCGCGGTCGGATCGGCTCACGACTGCGATTCAGGTTGTGAGTACGGTTTTTGTGTGAGCGTTGGTAGGCCGCTCAATAATCACACTCACTCAGGTATTGAGGAAATGCTTTATGAGTCCTTAATCCAAGACAGTAAAAACCGTACTGAAGCCTTCCCTCCAAAATCCCTGCTCAAAACTCCCCGAGCCCCTCCCCCCTCTGGCGAAGAGCCAATCCTTGAACAGATAACCCCGGAGCCCCACCCCTCTTGTCCTTTTTCGGCGGGAACTCCAACAGCTCAGGAACAACAGGGAACAACATGGAGCTACAGAAACAACATGGAACAAGGAGAACCAAAATGGCGGCCGCTCGATCCTCTTCCAAGATGGCAGCCGCGTCTTTGTCCATTGCGCTATCCCGCATTGGACAAGGCGCTGCTGACAGTGTCAAGCTGCTTTGAGTCACCTTTCGGGAGATAAAGCGTGGTATAAATAAATATAATAATCATAATCATCATCATCATCAACAACAACAACATAACCAACATAATCAACATAATCATCATCTCCAATCTGTGGAGACAGACTGATGTCGATCAGTCTCCAGTTTGGATCAAATTTATGGAGATGCTGAAAAACACAGATATTTTTTTTACCCAAAGGGCTGTGCAGCTTTCTGAAGAAGCAAAACACAGATTCTTGCAATACGACCGATTTTCAGGACCCTCCATTTTATTTTGAAGCCAATACTGTACCTAAGTAAGAGCAGCTGTGCTGTCTAATTCGGTTTTAGGCATGTCAATAGCTTCACAAGCAACTTTGGCAGTTTCCATTCAGTTTTGTTCCATGTCACTTAATTGTTCCCTTATGGGAGCAAGCATGACCAAATAGCTGTTTTTAATTCCAGATGTAGTTATACTAACCACATTATTTTCATAGGGTTTTTTTTTTAAAAAAAACAACCAAGTTCATTACGAAAGTGAGCCCCTGAAATGAGCCACATACGTAGAGAGAGGTGCAATTGCATTTGTTACTCCTCCTTCTACAGACCTTTGTTGCATTGGCTCCGGAGAAAGTGGCTGAGGGGCAGAAGGAAGAAGGGCCGGAAATAATCCCCGGACGTAAAGATCTGCAGTCAGGGCAAACGGACTGCTAGCAGCCTGCCTAGAGCATTGGAGCTATGGTTGCTTGCACTAGTCCAGTGGTTCTCAACCTTCCTCATGCCGTGACCCCTTAATACAGTTCCTCATGTTGTGGTGACCCCTAATGATTACATTATTTTTGTTGCTACTTCATAAATGTTATGAATCATAATGTAAATATCTGATATGCAGGATATATTTTCATTCACTGGACCAAATTTGGTTGGGTTGGGGGTGGGGAGAGGGTGATTTTGTCATTTGGGACTTGTAGTTGCTAGGATTTATAGTTCACCTACAACCAAATAGCATTCTGAACTTGGTCAATGATGGAATTGAACCAAACTTGGTACACAGAACTCCGATGACCAAAAGAAAATACTGGAAGAGTTTGATGGGCATTGACCTTGATTTTTGGAGTTGTAGTTCACCTACATCCAGAGAGCACTGTCAACTCAAACAATGATGGATCTGGACCAAACTTGGCACAAATCCTCAATATGCCCAAATGGGGAAAAATAGACCTTGACATTTGGAAGTTGTCATTGCTGGGATTTATAGTTTACTTACAACTATAAAGAGCATTCTGAACCCCACCAACGATAGTATTTGGACCAAACTTCCCACACAGAAACCTCATGACCAACAGAAAATACTGTATTTCCTAATGGCCTTTGGTGACCCCTCTGACAACCCCCTTGCGACCCCCACAGGGGTCCCGACCCCCAGGTTGAGAAACACTGCACTAGTCCAAGCACACTGCACGTATCTTATTTGTAGTGTAAAAAAACATGGAAGTGGAATACAATATTTCAAATGAAGAAACATTTTAACCAATATAAATTTACCAGTATTTCAATGGGAAGTGTGTGTCCTTTTTGGCTGATGAGATAGTCAAGCTAATTAGGATTGTTGTTGTGTGTGCCTTCAGGTTGTTTCAGACTTAGGGTGACTTTAAGTCTAAAGTTCAGGATGGGGGCTGGGTAAATGCCCTTGGAGGGCCGCATCTGGCCCACGAGCCTTAGTTTGGGGAGCCATGCATGCTCTATGGCAGTGTTTCCCAGCTGCTGTTCCGCAGTACACCTGGTGTGCCGCAGGAAAACCTCTCTTTCCCCCCTTTCTTCCCCCTCCTGCTGAACTCCTGCTGCTGCTGCTTGGGGGAGGAGGAGGAGGAAGGGCCGGGCGGTGGTGAAGAAGAAGCCAGCCAGCCTCCAATCGAGGGAAAGCAGGGAACAGAAGCCCAAGTGAGGAGCGCAGTCCGAGGCAGGCCCACCGGCTTCTTCTTTCGAATCGCAGGAAAGAAGGAAGGAAGGAAGGTAGGCAACTGCGGACCGAGTGAGTGCCTTCCCTTCTGGTGTGGAAGAGGGAGAGAGCCATTCAGGAAGGGAGCCACCTGTGGGTTCTGTGTGGGAAGTTTGGCCCAGTTCTATCATTGGTGGGGTTCAGGATGCTCTTTGATTGTAGGTGAACTATAAATCCCAGCAACTACAACACCCAAATGGCAAGGTCTATTTCCCCTGAACTCCATCTGTGTTCATATTTGGGCGTATTGAGTATTCATTTGAAGTGAGGTCCAGATCCATCATTATTTAAGTCCAGAGTGATCTCTGGATATAGGTGAACTACAACTCCAAAACTCAAGGTCAATTCCCAAGCAAACCCTTTCAGTACTTTCTGTTGGTAATGAGAGTTCAATATGCCAAGCTTGGGTTAATTCCATTGTTGCAAGACTTCAGGATGCTCTTTGTGTGTTAGCTATAAATCCAAGAAACTGTAACTCAATGTCAATGTCTATTTTTCCCAAACTCCATCTGTGTTCACATTTTGGCATATTGAGTATTCATGCCAAGTTTGGTCCTGATCCAACATTGAGTCCAGAGTGCTCTCTGGATATGGGTGAACTACAACTCCAAAACTCAAGGTCAATTCCCAAGCAAACCCTTTCAGTACTTTCTGTTGGTAATGAGAGTTCAATATGCCAAGTTTGGGTTAATTCCATTGTTGCAAGACTTCAGGATGCTCTTTGTGTGTTAGCTATAAATCCAAGAAACTGTAACTCCCAAATGTCAAGGTCTATTTTTCCCAAACTCCATCTGTGTTCACATTTTGGCATATTGAGTATTCATGCCAAGTTTGGTCCTGATCCAACATTGTTTGAGTCCAGAGTGCTCTCTGGATATGGGTGAACTACAACTCAAAAACTCAAGGTCAATTCCCAAGCAAACCCTTTCAGCACTTTCAGTCTTTTTGCCATTCCTGCCAGGATATATGTATGTTGTTTTCATTGAAACAGGCCCAGGTTTCACACTGAGTGTATAAATGCATTTAAAAACATATAAACTCTATGTATGACTGTGCTAGAGTGTCATTTTGTGTCATTTTGGTTGGTGGTGTGCCCCAGGATTTTGTAAATGTAAAAAGTGTGCTGCGGCTCAAAAAAAGGTTGGGAAACACTGCTCTAGGGCCACTTCAGGCCCTTCCACACAGCCTTATAACCAGAATATCAATTCAGAATAGCCCTGAATATCTGCTTCAAACTGGGTTATCTGAGTCTACACGACCTTACATTCCAATTCAAAGCAGATAAGGTAGGATTTTAATCAGCTGTGTGGAAGGGGCCTTCCTCTCTCTTGGCACTGTGTACATGATGGACAGCAATTCTAAGGCACACATTAGTCATGCATGACAGTTAAGCTCTGTGTGTTCTTGGAGGGGAAACACATATTCATTGTCCAACTGATACAGTGTGTTGGGGAGGTCATAAATCCCCATGAATTTTCTGTTCCAGGAGATGAGTTTGGCGAAACACCAGTGCTGGGAGACGTGCAAAAAGGCTCAGGGAGGTGAGAGAGCTCTTGAGCCAAATTGCATGTGATGGGTCTCTGGCAGCGATCTTGTACACAACAGGAACTCAGCACGGCTCTTGGCAAGTCAATGAGGCATGTGACATCAGCAAATAAACAAGTTATAGCGGAGATTATGCAGCCCTTCCTCCTGGTGCCGATCCCTTCTGCAGGAAGGTAAACAAGGCCATAAGGCATGGATTCATGAATTAGGAAGGCAGTCAAAGTTACATCATCTGGTAAGGTGTGGAAAAGAGAACACATTACCACCCAATTTCCTCCATACATAATGCAAATATTTGCTTGCAAACAAATAGCTGAGGTACTTGACCTTGATTCGAATAGAGGCATTTAGAGGCACCAGGAAAGTGGCGCAGCTGGCTGGGTGTCAGCTGCATAAGATCTCTACTGACCAGAACGCAGGCCCGGATTACCCATAAGGCCACTCTAGGCCATGGCCTAGGGGGCACAAAAGCCAAGGGGGCAGCTCACGGACCAAAAAAATGTTGAAATAAAACCGCAACGCGCAGCATGGAGATGACTCTCTCTCTCTCTCTCTCTCTCTCCCCCCCCCTCGTGGGAGGATGGGGGAGGAGGGAATGGCACCCCCCTTGTCATCGACCCCGCACCCTTGTCAAGGAAGGAGGGCGCAAGGAGGAGGAGGCGGAGGGAAGCAGAAGAGGGTGAGGGAAGCGGCACCAGGAACGTGGCGGAGGAAGCAGAGGGGCTCGTGCCATCCTGCCATGCATGCCCGGCAGCGGCCCGGGTGGCGCTTCCCAGCGCCTCCTCCTCCCGCCCTCCTTCTTTAACTCAAGGAGGAGGAAGAGGAGGAAGGAAGGAAGCCCCAGGCCGCTACTGGGCAGTGGAAATAAGGAATGTGTGTGTGTGTGTGTGGGGTGCGGTAGAGGTTGATTTGGGGGGCGTAATTCCAAAGTGTGGCCTAGGGCACCAAAGGGGGTTAATCCGGGCCTGGCAAACACTGGGAAATTACCCAAAAACTCTTGTGTATAACTCAACAAGGAGCTAACTATATGATTATAATAACAAGGTATAAAGGCGCAACTCTACATATAAACAAAGGCAATGGTGGTGTGATATGTCAACATAAACACAATAATGCAATAATGTGGTACCGCTGGGTCCAAAGAATGTAAATAGAGACACTCCCTGGTGGCCCTAAACCCAGCCGAGGGGGGGTGACCGCTGTGTGAGCGCTGTGATGACGACACTGGGTTTAGGGCCACCAGGAGTGTCTCTATTTACATTCTTTGGACCCAGCGGTACCACATTATTGCATTATTGTGTTTATGTTGGGATATATCACACCACCACCTTTTTTATATGTAGAGTTGTGATTATACCTTGTTGTTATAATCATATAGTTAGCTCCTTGTTGAGTTAATCCGGGCCTGCCAGAACGTCATGAGTTCGAGGCCTGCCTGGTCGGGTGGCGCTCGACCAGTTGTGTAGCTCGTTGTCGACCTTTGCAACCCGAAAGACAGTTGCATCTGTCAAGTAGGACATTTAGGTACCAGTTGTGTGGGAGGCTTAATTTAACTGATTTACAAGGCCATAAAATATCCAGGAAATACACACACAAAAAGGAGGAAGAATGCAACAGCTCCTCCTGGTGGCCAGAAAAGCTGGAATGTTAAATTGCCTCTGTGTCTGTCTTATATGTTGTGTGTCTAATGGCATTGAATGTTTGCCTGTATACGAGGGCGGGTCAATAAGTCTGTGATTTTTTTGAATGAAACACAGGTTTTTGGATTTAAAAAATCATTTTATTTTTCAACGTAGTTTCCTTTGAGCTCTATACACTTTGTCCATCTTTGAAAAAGCTGCGTCATTTAGTTTGTGTTTGACAGCCATTGATAGCAGACTACTGCGTGATTTGAGGAAAAAATGGAAAAAGTGAATTTTGTGTGCTCATTAAGCATTATTTTTGCAGAACAAAACCATCACTCAAACCAAGGCTAAGCTTGATAAATACTATGGGGACTCTGCACCCATCAATTTCAATGGTAAAAGGGGTTTTACTGAATTTCGGTGTGGTCGTACAAGCATGGAAGATGCCGAATGTTCTGGGCCCAGTTGACGTCTCTACACCGAAACAATTGAAAAAATTCACAATTTGGTGTTGATCGATCGGAGATTGAAAGTGCGAGAGATTGTGGAAGCCATAGGCATCTCACATGGCTCAGTGGTTTCAATTTTAATTGATCACTTGGGAATGAGAAAGCTTTCCGCAAGACGGGTGCTGCGTTTGCTCACAATTGACCACAAACACAATAGTATGACAATTTCGCAGGAGTGTTTGGCGTTGTTCAACCGCAATATGGATGGGTTTTTGCACCGCTTTGCGCCGTTTTGTAACGTGGATGAAACATGGATCCACCCCAACACACCAGAGACACCAGAGCAGTCAAAACAGTGGGTTTCTCGGGGTGACTCAGCACCAAAGAAGGCCAAGGTGGGTTTGTCAGCCCCTAAAGACATGGTGCCTGTTACTAGGGATGCACGCGCTATAATCCACATTGACTACTTCAAAAGGGTAAAACTATCAATGGCGAATATTATGCAACTTATTGGGTCGATTTAATGAGGATTTGAAGGGGGGGGGGGGAAGACCGCATTTGGCCAAGAAAAAGTTCTTTTGCACCAGGACAATGCAAGGGTGCACATGTGCAGTTGTCATGGCAACAATTCATGAATTGGGATATGAATTGCTCTCCTCATCCACCCTATTCTCCAGATTTAGCCCTGCGAATATTTGTTGCCAAACGCGAAGAAATGGCTCATGGAAAGAGATTTGACTCAACAATGAAATCATCTCACAAACAAATACCATATTTTGATGACCTCGATAAATCTTATTTTTGAAAGGATAAAAATGGAGAAACGTTGACAAAGTGTATAGAGCTCAAGGAGACGACGCTGAAAAATAAAATGATTTTATCCAAAACCTGTGTTTCATTCAAAAGTCATGGACTTATTGACCTGCCTTCGTATTCCTACTAGGGATGAACGAACAAAAATTAGACAAAAACACAGATGAACGCCTATTCCTATTAAGGATAGTCGCAAGAATATGCCTGTGAGATTATGGAAAATTAAGTCCCTGAAATAGAAGGATTGATAGCAGAAGCCTTGAGAGATAAGGAGCATGAGTAGGCTGACATACCAGATCTCAAAATCAAAAAAGAGAAGACAAGGAACGACAGACAAAAGCCCGATAATGGAATATGTCAAGCAAAATAAAAGAAGATCATTATGTAAATAAAAGAAGACACCTGAGCAGGAACATAAGAAGAAGGGATAATAATTAGGAGGAAAGAATAGAGAAGGAAAAGGGAGAAACCACAAGGAAGATGCTTGAAGTGACACTTTTATCTTTCAAATTCTTGTCTCTCTTTTCTTTTTCTTTCTTTTTATTCTTTCTCTTTCATCATGCTTTTTATCTATTATATAAAGGAGGTCCCATCATGGGAACGACCGTCCTAGGCAGAGAAACCTTACAAGGCAGAGACACCAAACTTGGCAACAAAATAGCCTCAGACAAGATAGGTTTTTAGCAAAAATCCCCTCCAAAAAAACCTAGAAGGCCCCCAAAACAACAATACAAAACCACATTTCCCAGCATCCTCCGCGAATGCCAACAAATCTCCCGGCCTCTGACATTCCTGACAACATGATTGGTTGCCAATGAGGGAGCATTTGCATAACGCCCATTGGCCAGCCAACATGAACATTCACCCATAATAAACTGGCAGAGGAGGATAGGCAAAGGCCTGAGGCAGTCGCCAACACAAAACACCCAATTCACTTCCCACAGAAAAATTTAAACCCTACAAATCACAGACCACGCCCAAATTGACAGTTAAGGCTTCATTAACTTGATTTCCTGACTAGGCCCCTCACTTAATGGGATGCTGTTTAAGCCTGAATTGACAGTAAGGCTTCATTAACTTGATTTTCCTGACTAGGCCTCACTTAATGGGGTGCGGTTTAAGGCCCAAATTGTCAGTAAGGCTTCATTAACTTGATTTTCCTGACTGGGCCTCAGCTCATGGGATTGTGTATGGCCTGAATTGAATGTAAGCCTTCATTAACTTGATTTTCCCAACTAGGCCTCAGCTCATGGACATTGTATGGGCCTGAATTTACAGTAA
>JARBWK010000970.1:0-22603 GCA_030556195.1 Anolis apletophallus | reverse complement strand
TTAGAGCTGACAAATTACCATTTTTGGGCTGAAAAGGGCCATCCTACCGAATCTGCAAAATTATGCTGATACATAAAAAGTCCTAGACATTTGTGAAGTGTCCGACAAGTGAACCTCAAAACCAGCATAGTGATTTTGTTTGTGTCCCCCAAACTTGTTGTGTTTCAAATAATAATATTTAATTGTATTCCACCCTATCCCCCCAGGGCACTGGGTTTTTTTCCATATACCCCAAAAAGGGGCAAACATTCAATGCCTAGAAAACAAAACACAGAAAAAAAAAGGAAAACCTTACTTTTTGCACTATCCCCCAATGTTATGTGCCATCTTATGGAATCCATATTTTTGGGAGGGGGAAAGGGGTAATTTTCAAAAAAATTTTGAATAACTCAGGAACTACAATTCCATGATTTGGGCCCCCAAAAAATGCTATTTTGGGGAAAAAAGGCGAAAATTTTTTTTTGGCCAAAATTTTTTAAAAGGGCAACCCCTTTTCCCCCAACTTTTCCCCCACAAAAAAACTCGGGGAACAGAACTTTAAAGGGGGCAAGATTTAGTTTTGCTGAAAAAACTAAGGGCTTAACCCCAGTGGAACAATCCAATAAAAACAGAATATGGATATAGAAATCAATGCGGGGGGGGAGTAATGAGATAAGGGAGGGTAAGGTGTGGAAGCATTTTTCCTGGGGGGAAAACCTTTCACTTTCCCAGTTCCACCATCTTTTTTTGTATACATAGGGTTAAAAAAGGTGATTTTTTTTTTCCCCCACTCTCCACAGCAAAGTTTTCATTCTGAGAACAAGGAAAATTTTTTTAAAATCGCATAGAAAGTCATTATTTTCTAGAACTAGGGATTTTTTCAGAACCTATTCAACCTGGCAGGAATTTTACTATTTTCTATGTTATCTAAACGGGATTTATTTAAATATTTATTATTTATTTATTTCCATCATTTCTCCCACTTTTCTAAACCCCGGGGGGGCTCAGGGCCCCAATTTGTTTTTTTGAGATCATCAAATTCCCCCAGCCCCCCCAAAGGCTCCAAAAACCGTGATGCTCCAAAAAACCTTTTAGAATAAACACATCTTCCTACTTTTTAAAAAAAACCCCCCGGGGAAACAGGCAAGTCCATATACAACCATTATAGGGTAAAAAATCCACACCATATTATTTCCCAGTTTTCCCCTTTTGCTTAGAGAAACGAAAAAAAACACAAGGTGTTTGTGTTTTTTTGAAAGAAACAAAAGGGGAAAAAAGGGGGCTTTCATTTTTTTTAATTCAGGTAGTGTTTCGTTGTTACTTAAAAAACGACTGTGTTTAATAACAGCCGGGTTTTTAAGTATAATTCTGTGAAACCCTTTTGTAAAATTTTAAAAAAGGGAAAACCCCTCACAATCTTTCCAGTGAACAAAAAAACCCAAAAAAATTAATAGGTAAAAATGTGGAAAAAAATTGGGATAAAAATTCCCTTTTACAAATATGCCACTGTTCATATAATTTTTAAAAAGGGAGAAATTTAAAAGAAACATACCAATTCAAGTTTCCCCGGGGGATTGACCTTTTATATTCTTTTTAAAATGCAAAATGTTTCTTAAAAATAAAACCCCAGAGATTATTCTTTTTTGGGGTAAAAAAAACCTTTTTTCCATTTTGTTGTCTGTCAATAGCAGTTTCAGCCCAAAAACCAGACACACTTATGTCCATGGTCACATCATTTTGATCGAATGTCCCCCCCCATTTTCCGGGTTTTTTAAAAACTGCTTAGGCTTTGCAAATAAGAATATTTTTTTTTTGAACAGAAGATAGCTTAATGAGATCTTTTTTTTTATTCCCACCGCCCCCTTCTTTGCAAATTTTTAGAAAATTTTTCCCCCCTGAAAAATAAAACTCGACAAATTAAAAGAGCACTACTTGGGGGATTTTTTAAAAAAAGTTTTAAAAACTGTGGCTAAGTCCCCAAATTGAGACCGGGTTTTAAATGGGCAATATTCATGTATATCTCTTTTGGGTGTGGAAGGAATTATTCTGTAATTTTTGCACAATGTCAAAAAGTCCCTTTCCCCCCCCGTGAGGTCCCAAGAAGGGGGGTTTTTTATGCACAGCTCTGAGAGGAAAGGATAAGAAGGTCATTTAAAACCCGGGGGATTCCATTTCCTTCCTCATCACAGCCAAAAATTTGGGGGGTTCATACCCGGGCCATCTTTTTTGAGTGAAAAACCCGTGAATCCACACTTATGAAATTTGGGGGCCAGCGGAAAGGGAAAATTCCCCCTTTAAAATTTTCGGTGGTCCCCCAACCCCCCCGGAGGGCATAAAAAACCCAAACGCGCCCCGCCATTCCGCCCCATTTGCAACTAGGAAAAAGGGGGGGTTTTAGAAAAAGGGGGGGGGGGGGGTTCGGGGGTTAAGAGCTTCCTAAAAAAAAGGGGGGGTATTCCCTCATTTTTCTTCGGGGGTCTGTGAATGCACACTTATGAAGATTTCCGAGCTAAAAGGGGGAAAGGGGGTGGGGGAAAAAAACCGAGATTGTAGAAAGATGAACAGGTTTTTCCAGAACCTGAATAAATAACATGTTAAAAAAAAATGGGGGGAAAGGGAGGCCCCTTGTAAACACAGTGCAACAAGCACCATTCATGTCGGGCAGGGGCCTCACAACATAAGTGCATGCCAGGCACACGGGCCTCATAGAAAAGTGCAACAAGCACCATTCATGTCGGGCACACAGGCCTCATAACAGTGAGAAAAACGGCACAACCTGAGAAAAAAGGTGCAAAACTGGTGCAGAAAAACCCCCCGTAAGTGGGTGGCGGTTTTAAACCCGGGGGGAAACTGTGCCCCTACCTGGGGCCGGGCCCCCACCTGTCATTGATAGTGCAATAAAAAAAGGGGTTTTGGGGGGTGGGAACTTCGACCGACCAGTCAAGGGGGAAGATGGGGGGTGACTACTCGGCAGCACCTTGGGGGGCCGGGGGCTAGAATCGACCAAAAAAGGGCCCGCCCCCCCTCCCAAATAGGGTGTCTGGTAATGAAAAAAAGGAGAAGGGTTGGCCCAGATGGCGCTCAAAAAAATTTGGGGGGGGAAACCCCGGGGGGCCCCCGGGTCGGCGTGGCCACTGCCCTGGTCGGCGTCCCTTGACCTTAGATGGGCCGGCTGATGGGCTATCTGATCCCCCAGAAAAACCCGGGGGGTGCCCCAATTAAAAGAGTCTCTGTGGCGACACCCGGCCCCCCCTTTTGTCGGGGGCGTGTGCCAAAAGGGTCAGTCGCCCGGCGGTAACCCCGCCGACCGGTTCTTGTAGATCAGAAGGGCTTTTGGGGGTTTTTCAGGTTGGCGGGGGGTTTGTGCCCCCGGGTCGGGCCAGCCCCAAACCCCCGGGAGAAAATGTCGGTGTTCAAGTGGAGGGGCACCCCCTTTTGGGGGGGGAAAAGGGTGACCCCCGTCCGTAGGATCCCTACCCCCCCAAAAAAACAGCAGGTGGGTTCGTCAGGGGGGCCCCCAGGCTGGGAAAGGGGGGGCCCCGGCGAAGCGATAAAAACAAAAAAGGGCCCCCCTTTTCCCAGGATGGGCCGCAGGTGATGGATGACGCGGCTCGACCCGGTGGGGACCCCAAGCAGGACAGCAGGGGGGTTTTCCAACCCCCGGTGTTGGTGGCCCCCGGGGGGCCAGTGTTGAAACCCCCCTCAGGAACCTTTTCCCCCCGGGGGTGGGGGAAAACAAAAAAGGACCGCCCCTCTGCTGGTTCTGCCAGGTGGGGGCCGCCAAGGGGGTTTTTCCCCGGGGGACAGGGAAAAAAAACCCCTGTCGACCAACTCGGGGGGAAACCCCCAGGCCCCGACGGGACCGCCAGCGGGACGGTGGCGGGGGGAACCCGGAACCTCGCATAGCGGGCGTGCAACCCAGTCCCCGCCCCGTGGCCGGCTTGTGGGCTGCTCCCCCCTCGCTGCTACTGCTGGAGAGATCTCTGGGCCGGTGGATCCCCCCCGCAGTCAAGTGCGGGGGCCCCGGGGGGTCGGGTGGAGGAGCACCCCCTTCTCCGGCCCCGCAGATCCTCGGTCGGGGGGCATGTAGTCCTGACTCCCCCAGGGGGAGGGTTGGGGGAAAAAGACCTGCCCCCGGGCCCAAAAGGGGGGGCCAGGGGAAGCGGTCCCGAGTTGGATCTTCTCGATGATCCGGAGAAAAAAGGGGGAAAGGGGGGGGAAAAAAAACCCCCTCGCCCCGGGCGGGCAAGTCGCCCCGGGGGGACCCCCGTGCAAGGGGGGAAGCCTGGAAAAAAACCCGGCAGTTGGCTTTTTTTCCCATCGGGAAAATCTCCCCTGGGAACCCCACCTCTGAAAACGGTGGGTTTTGTCGGATCAGCATCCATTGGTGGGACGACCACCCCTTCTGCTGGGGGAGTCCGCCCCCCCTTCTCGACTCCCGGGAGAGGGGGGCCCAAGGCGTCACTTGCGGGGGGATACCCTTTCCCCCCAGGCTCTGGGCCAGGGCTGGGGTTTCCCGACCCCCCTTCCGCCCTGTTTGTTCACGTAGTACATGGCCACTATGTTGTCTGTCTGACCAGTACTATTTTTTCCCCCCGGGGGGGGGCAAAAGGCCCGGGGAGTCTTGCGTGGCAAAAGGGCCCCAAATAGTTGATGTGATGGAGTTTTTTCCCCCGCCCCACCACTGCCCCTTGATTGACATGGTGCCCGCGTGGCCCCCCCCTGCCAACAGGGGCCCCGGTCGTCACTGTGATGGATGGGGCTACGTTGGAAGGGCACTCCCCCCCCCGTTGTTCTTGGGCGTCCCCCCTCGGGGGGAGTCCTTGACCCCCTTTTGGCGGGACAGCTTTCGAATGGTCCCCCGACCGGATCGAAATGGGCGAGGAACCACCCCGAAAGGGGCCCGGGGAAACCCCCCGCGGGGTCACAGTTTCCCTGGAGGCCATGGGGCCCCAGGGTCACCTGGATTTTTCTTTGCCGTGCAGGGCCCCGGTGCTTTTTTTACCCCCGTCGAAGAGCCTGGAATCTGACGTCTGGCAGAAAGCGACGATGGGCCCCCTCGAACATCGTTTTCCCCCGAACTTGATGGTCTCGTTGGGACCCCCTTTTTATTTCTCCTCGTTGGGGGGGGGCCCCCTGAGGAGGAAATAGTTGCTGGGGGCTGTAGACCTGTTGCATTTTAAAAATTCTGGGGACTGGGCCCCGGGGTCGTCAGATGCGGGGTCAGTTTTTTTGCCTCCTCAAATGCCGGGCCCCCACCGACATACTTGGAGAAAAATTTGGGGCGCTGTCAGGCCCAAAAAAGGGGGACGTTAATTTTTGCCCTTCCCGCCACCTTGGGGAAACTCAGGAAGCGTCGATAAAACGGGCCCCGGGTCGAGGCGGGGAAAATATGCGCCCCCGTCGTCGGCCTTGAAGGGGGGTTTTTGGGCCGGAGAAGGGGAAAAAAATGGGCAAAAACTGACACCATCCTGAACCCCGGGGGTTTTTCGCGTTTGGGCTCTGAGGCCCCGGAGGGGGGGGGGAAAAGTCGGGCCCCGGGCACGGTGAAATACCGGGAGAAGGCCCCCCCTTGCTCTTGGGGGGCTGTGAAATCGCCCCTTTTTTTAAGCAAGCTGTCGACCTCCCCCAAAAAATCCCCCCGGGCGGCTGTGTCCCGGGCGACGAACCCCGGGGGGGGAAAATTTTGTGGGGTTAAGGATAGCCCCCCCGACAACCCCGGGGAACCCCCATCTGAGGGGATGGGCGCCAGGCATTGATGTAGCGGGCCCCGGCGGTCCCCCAGCGGGGGAGGGGGTGGTGGTCGAAGGATGGGAGGAGGCATGATGGTGGCAGCGGTCCGGGGAAAGGGGGGGGGGGGGCCCTCCCCCCCTCAAGCCCCCCCGGGGGGTTTGGTTGTCCATTCCATTGTTATGGGGGGGGGAATGACTTGTTCCCCTGGGGGGGCTGTTAGACTGCTGCTGTTGTTGCTGTCTCGGCTGCTGTTGCTGTTGCTGCTGGGGGCCAAAAAATCTAGGGGGGGGGGGTTTTCTGCTGTCTGGGCTAAAACCGCCCGGGGGGAGTACTTGGGCCTGGGTTGTGGTTGGGGGGTCCAATTTTTTCCGTCAGGATTTTAAAATGTGAGTGGCCTTGAGTCTTGTCCGTGCCCAAAAGAACAGTCCCTGGGCATCGAGGGGGAGGTCCTCGATGTCTTCTTGGAATTCGGGAAAAGAGACCAGAGGACTTAAAACCAGGTCCCCCGGATGGCGACACCGTGGGCCAGCAGCTTTTTGAGGTGCCCCCGTATGGCGGGCCATCAGGATCGGGTTTTGGGGTGCTGGGGCCCCCGCCCCCCGTGAGAGGGAAAAAGGGGTGCTTTTTCTGCTCCGGGGGAAAACCCCGGAAAAAGAGGTTGACCCCCTTTCCCCCCAGGATCTGGTGATAAACCCCCTTACACGCCCCGTAGTTGGCCATTTTGGTCAGCAGGAGTGGGTATAGATTTTGACCTATTGTGGAGTCTCTTTCCCTCCCCGGTCTGAGGAGTTGAAGATTCTGGGCCCCGGGGGACGGGGGGGGAGGGGGGCGATCATGGGTTTGGGGGGTGGTTTTATCGTGGGGGGCCCGTTTTCCCCTCCCTCTCATCTATCTTGTACCATGCCTCGTCGACTTGACGTGGGGGGGATGGTTGATAGTGCCCCGATGCTTTCCCCCGCCTCTTCCTTTTGGGTTTCCCCCTGGGAAGGTGTGGGGTTTGGGGGTTTTTCCCCATTTTCCACCCTTCTGAACACGGGGGGGGGGGCTTTTTGGGGGTCGTGGGAACGTGGGGGTTTCATCCCCAGAGATCTCGCCATTCGGCCTCTTTCCCCAAAAGGCCCCCCTTTCCGTCGGTGAAAGGGGGGGTTTTGGGTCACAGCCAGGTTTGGGGGGAAGGCGTTCTGTCCCCCTTGGGGGACAGGATGGATCGAAACATCCCCTCCCGGGGTTTTTCCCTCCTCCCCCCCCCGTCTCCCCACCCCCCGGGTTTGGGCCCCCCTTTTTGGGTTACCCCGGGGGCTCCCCTTGGGGGGCGACCTGGGGGAAAAAGGGAAAGGGGGGTTTTTTCCTGGCAGCCCGGGGGGTTGGGGCCCGGGGGGCCCGGGGGGGGGCCTCGTGGTCTGCCTGCCTTTGTCAGGCGAAGTCAGAAAGTTGTCGGGGGGGCGGGGGGCCCGGGGCGGGGGGGGGGGGGGGCTGGACAGAGTTTCTCTGGTGAAAATTTGGGGGGTCTGCCCCCCCCTCACAGCGGGGCGGGGAGGGGGAAAAATCGGGGCAGGAGACTGAAGGCGATGCGTCAGAGTCCCGGGGCCCCCTTTTGAGAGGTCTAAAACAGGCCCAGAGACTTTTTCCCGGGGGCCCGGAACCAGGCCTCTGGGGGTTTTTGGGCCCCTGAGCTTCTTGCTCCGACCTCTGGAAGGCTATCTCCATAGCCCCCTCCGGGGGGTTTTTTTGATGGGGACCTCTGGGAAAAACCCATGGGCTCGTCCACCGTCGCCGGGGGGGGGAGCTCGACCGTTCGGTGGTCCGGTTTTTAAAGGGCCCCTTCCCCAACGAAATCTTTTAAAGGGGGACCCCCCTGGTTTCTCCTTCTCGGGCGCTTCCCCCGGCCCCGGGGGGGGGTCGGGGAGCGGGGGGGCCCCCGCAGCCCCCTCGGATCCCAAGGGGGGAAAATGGGACGGGGTCGCCATCTGTGGAAAGGGGGGGGGAGCTCGCTCCTTAAAAGGGGGGGGCCCAAAAATGCGGGCTCCTCTTGAGTCGGGGGAAGGCCCGGCAGTGCCGGCAAAAAGAAGCGTGTCCCCCCCGAGACACGAAGGGGGTTCAAATGACCGTCGTCGGGATCTTGCTACCTTGGATAAAAAAAATTTTTTAAATGGTTGTGGACATGCTATGCTCACACAACCAGCCGTATTTCGATGTTTTTTCCCAAATGGCGGAAAACAAAGGAATGGCGTGGGGGGCTGGAGGCGCCCCTTTTTTTCCCTCCCCCGGGGGGGCCCCCGGGGGGCTACCGCCAAAACTTTCAAACTGGGGGGAAAAATTTCCCTTTTGGGGAAAAAAGGGGGGGGATAAGCTTCATAAATGTGCATTGCAGGCTCTCGGAAAAAAGAAAAGTCCCGTTCATTGATGTCTGGCCCCCCCCTCTCTTTTCCCCCCTTTCTCACTGGTACAAAAAGTGATAAAAATCTTGATGACTGACAGTAGGTGAGAGGAAAAAGGTTTTTTGGGGGGGGGGACCCAAAAGGGGAGAATATAAACTCCCCTTCCAAAAAAAAAAAGGATTTAAAGTAAAAGGGTTGACCATTATGGTTTTTGGGTTTAAAAACTCAACCTTTATCTCTTGTTTTCCTGTCTTTGGGAATATTGTTGTTGTCATTATTAATGTTGTTGTACCCCCAAAAGTTATAATAAAAATGGATTCTTGGTATCCCCAGGGTTTTGGACCCAAAAAATTCCCCCAAACCTCCAAAATCCATAAATACTTTTATTATAATAAAAAAATATAAAACAGAAAAAAACACGGGGGGGTTTTTTGGGAATTTTTTTTAATGTGGATAATGGATTAAAACAATATGGATGGGGGGGGGGGCGGGGAATATATAAAAGCTTTAATGGAAATACTAAGAGCTGTGATCTTAAACATTTTAACTTTGGGGGATTGATCATTTTTCCCCTTTTAAAATAAACTCTAACTCCTTTACTGTGCCTGGCTTCTTGATTTGGATCCCGACAGGGCTATATAGGGGCAGGAAAGCTGCAACATGTGCTGTTCCCCTAAATGGTCAAGGGTTTTAAGGTAGAATATCAATATCCTGTGTATGTGAAGAAAAAATTTTCCCCAAAAATTCCAAGTGCTTTTTTAAAAACCCTTTACAGGAAGTTTGGGCAAATGTTTAAAACCCAGGTCTCACCAAAAAAAAGGGAACTAATATCTTATCTGTTGGGGAATGAATGTTTTAGCAAAACTGTTTCCGAGTCGGGCCCCCGGACATTGGCCCCCTTCCCCCAAAAAACCATATAACCCAGAATAAAAGGCAGAAAATCCCACAATAACTTTTTACCTGGGATCTGGGTACACTGCCATATTTTCCCCGTTCAAAGCTAAAAAAGGGGTTTTTATTCAGCTGTGGGGAAAGGGGGCCTAAGCTGTTGGAAAAAAAGTGTCCTTTATTTTCCATTGACTGGAAACAAATTTTTTTAGTGCTGGAAAAGGACAAAACCTTTGGGCCCTCCCCATTTTTTTCCCCCGTGTTTTTTTTATTCCCAGTTAAAGAAGTGGGGGGAAAATTAAAGAGAAGCCAAAACGCGACTATGCAGTTGTGACAAAATGGGGGGGGCATTAACCAAACCTTCCTCGCTTTGGAAATCTGGGAAAAAAAGGCCCAAAGAACAACATAAATATTTACTGAGGGTTTTTCCCCATAATGAAAAGAGACACTCAATAAAGATTCAAGTGAAAAATGCAATTGGGAGAGCCAGGGTCAAAAAAGGGGGCCCCCTTAAAAAGTTCTTTTATCCTGAAATGCACAAAGCAGCCTCGGGGGATGAAGTCCTTAATGGCAACCCAAAAGGGGATCTTATCGCGGGGGTTTACTGGCTCAGGGACATCAAATCCCCCGGGCCCGGTGAAACTATTTTGGGCTACCTGCCATAACTTTCACTAGCCAAATGGGTTTAAACAATTTTTTTATTCTCCCGTAATTTTGGGTTACTATTTCTGTCAAACTTTTCTGGAAAGAGGGACACTGAAAACACTGGGACTTACTCAGGAGCAAATATATTTGGAATTATATAGTAATACATTTACCTTTGGGGGAAAATGACAAGTTACAAAAAAATGAAGGACTCAGTTTTTGATGTTCAGCAGACTTTGTTATGGAGTACTATATATAAATTATGTATAGGCTTGAATTTTTAAATTTGGGGCAGGTTTTTGGTCAAAATTTAGATTTTGGGGGTGATTCTGTGTAAGTTGAGGGGGGTTCTGCATGAGGGGCCCAAATACCTTTGGCTGCCTTTTCTGCCATTTTCCCACCCAGACCCTTTAAAAAAGGGGCCCGGGAAATATCCAAAAATATATGGGGGGCGGGTGGGGCTTCCTTTAGGGTTTTCCTGGAGTGGAGGAAGTTCTTGGTTTTTCATGACTTGCTCACAGAAGGGGGGTTTCTTTTCTGATAAAAAATAAAGGGGTGGCATTTATCCCACATTTGGGTAAGTCTACCCAGGTTTTTGGGGATAACTTTTTTGGGGGAAAATTTCTAGACTTGTACCCGGCATGTAGTATTTTTACTACTAATTCCTTTACAGTTTTTAGAACATAGTTGCACTGAAAAGTTGATTTCTGAGGTCCAAAAACCCCCTTTTCGTACCTTGGAAGTTTGGGAAAGAAGGAAGAAAGGGGCCTGTCCGTCGGTAATTGAAAGCCTCCCAGCCAGAGCTCCAGTGACAATTATCAGAATGACCGTCAACAACACCGCCACTGCTCCCCCCAAGAAAAAAAAGGGGGAAAAAGGACAAAAATGGTACCCAGCCCCCCCTATAAGGTGGCCTCAGATTTTTTGGGCTTAACTCCCCAATTCCTAACAGCTGGTAGGCTGTTCAGGGGGTGGGGGGTTTAAGTCCAAAACCTGGAGGGCCCCAAAAAAAAACCCCTGCCTGCTCTATAGGTGGTTCTTTTCCAAAACTAAGCTTTTTAGGGTTTGGGGCATTCAATTTAAAAGAACACTTCAAAGCTTTCTTGTTGCAGGAGGGGACTCCCTTTTTATAGTCCTGCTTCACGTAATTTCCCTTTTAAAAAATATGGCATCTGTAATAATAATAATTTTTTTTTTTTTATTTCCCACATCTCCTTTAGCTCTGGGGTTGGTACAATATCATAAAAACATAACAATTATAAAAATCCATATATTAAAATGTTTTTTACAAAAAACTTACATTAAAATACACCCGAACAATGGGAAAATATAAAATGGAACCAAAAATTTTAAATATAAAAAAATTTAAAACTGGCTGGGTAGGCTTCTGGAAGAGATAGGTCTTAATGTGTTTTTTTTTGTTAAAAAAATTAACCTTGGGGGGGCCCAAAGAAAAGGTCCTCTGGGTGGCGGGGGGCCATTCAGGTTCTAACCCGGGGGAAAAAAACTGCCCCCCAGAGGGGGCCTCATTTTCCAAAGGGGAGTGGGTTTTGTGGGGGAACCCGGGCCCAAACCCGTAGCCCAAAAAGGGCCTTGAGTGGGAAAAGATAGCAAATGTTAGCTGTATTTATTGCTTCCGGAAGGGTGTTCTGCTTTAAAGTTTTATTTTTAAATCCTCATTCCTTAGTCATTGTAGCACACATATACACAAAATCACCTTTTTTTCAAGAAAATGAAATGTAGGAATGCTGAGTCAAAAATGATATCTCTGGTTTTTAAACACTGGAGGAAATTTTTGTTTTTTGTGGATCATTAGTGCCCCAAAGGTTAAAACTGAGCATAAAATATTTTTTTTTTTCTATATTCTCATAGATATCCCGATAGACAGGGTTTATTTCTGACCACCGCCTCCCCCCATCTTTTCCCCCCCCCTCTCTATATATAAATATATATATTTAAAAGGCCCAAATTTTTTAAAAAACATTTTCAGTTTGCTAAACAGCCTGCTACTTCATCATTTCAGTGATAGCAGATACTCAGTGCTACAAAAAAAATTTTCCTTTGGAATATCGTCTTAAAAGCTACAAAAAGGAAAGGAACCTCACAGATGGGGTTAAAACCCCATGGAAAAGGTTGCAGTTCTTTTTCCACGGCACAATTTCATATTTATAGGAACTGAATGCTTTTAGCTTTTCTTAAAGTTTTTCCCTTTTGGCCCCTTTCCCCAAAAATGCACAAAAAATTTTGGGAATAGTATTTGGGGTTTTTGGTGGTAAAAGGGGAAAAATTTCCCGGCTCAACTTTGTTTTTTCCTGTTGTTGTGTTATTTTTCCCCGTTGGAGAATATTTAATGTGAAAAACCCATTTTAACCCTTTGCTTGGCCCATTCCCAAAAGACTCACTTGCTTTTTAGGAACCCCGTTTTCATCAATGTAGCATGTTCCCCCTTTACATACACCACAGGCTGGTGGCATTTAGGGGAGATTCAAAAAAAAAAGAAGAAAAAAAAAACCCACTTTTTTTTAAAAACTATACATACAAACTAATGTTTAAAACTATACAGGTACAAACTAATTCATCTTTTGTTAATTTTGGGGGTAAAATTTTTAAGAAAGACCTTCATGCCTGGCTCTTAGGGTTTAAAAAACCCAAATTGATTTTTTACTTTCTTTAAAGGGAAAGTGGTGAATTAGAATATGGGAAAGTTTTGCTTCCCCCACCTCTCTTTTTTTCAAAAATCAAAAAACACAAAATTTTATCTATGTATCTGTAAAATAAAGTTTAAAAGGGGATCTGTTTTTGGGTTTCCCGGGGACCTTCCAGACCGGGTTTTTTGGGGAAACCAAAAAATAAAAAAAAAAATATTGTTTCTCAAAAGGGAAAACAGTATTTTGGGTTTTTTTCTTCTTATTTGCATTAAGGGGGCCGAAAAAAACCCTAAAAGGGGAGGTTTGGGGTCTCAAATTGTTTTTTTGGTTTCCTGGAGAAGTTGCAGGTCATTTCACCGAAAAAGTACCACCTTTTCCCGGGCCCGCACCCTTTGTTGTTCTGTAAATTTTTCCCCCCCCAGGCATTCAAAAAATATTTTCATCCCCTAATCTAAAGGGGTTCCCTTCCTTTTGGGGGGGGGGACCACCAGTGAGCGTGAGGACAGAAATCTGGTCCCCCGCCTCCTTCCACTTTGTTTTATTTATTTTATTTCTGCTTTTTTTGCACCTGCCCTCTTTCCCTGTTCCCTTTTAAAAACTTTTGGGTGGGGCAATTAACCCAGTTTTTTTTTTTTGCAGGGAGCAGATGGGACTACTGGACTTTTAAAATTCTGTATCAAAAACTACAGCTGATTGGTCTAAACCCAATGTTTTCAAATCAGCATCTCAAAAAAACCAAAAACTAAAAATTCCAAAACTGGGGTTTTCCCCCTTTGGGGGCAAAAATTTTTGGGGAGTCCCCCGATAAAATTTTGAAGGGTTCCGGGGAAAAATGGTTCCCGGTTAAAAAAAGGGGGTTGGGGAAACCCAAAACTTATCAGGAAGGGTTTTTTTTTTTTTTTTTTTTTTTGAAAAAAATACCCGTATCAAACTCATAAAAGAAACAATTTCCCTTTCCCCTTTGTGTAAAAAAATGGGAGCCCCGTTGTCCCAGGAAATCTCAAAAAAGCCACTGCAACTATTTCTATGACAGCAAAGACATCTTTTATAAAGATTTTTTGGGGTGCCTATAGCACAATTTTAACTCTCTTTTAAAGAAAAAAAAAAAAAACCAAAATTTTTTGTTGCCCCAATTTTTTTCCCCGGGTTTTTTTTCATCAAAAAAAATTTTTAAAAGGGGTTTAAAAAACAAATTAAAATTTTTAATAATTATTTTTTATATCCATACAGGAAATAGTAATTTTGGGGGTTGTACCCCTGAGGGCCGGAAAAACATGGTAAAATTTTAAAGGGGTTTTTTTTAAAACCCGAAGATTCGATGAATATAGGAAGCATACGGCTCATGGGAACTTTTAACTGTAAAAAAGAATTTTTGGGGAAACATTAAAAAGGGAGATAAACATTATTACCCCCTTAAAAAACATCGTTGACCATGGGGAAAAAAGCAATAGTATCCCCCTAGAGAGAACAAGTCCTTCCCAAAAAAGGGTGAAAATGAAACTGAAAAAAGTATGAAAAAAAAAAAAAATTAAAATTTTGGCATGGGGTTTTTTAAAAATTTGGAAAAAAAAAAATTGGGGTTTTTTTTTAAATATGTTTAACTTTAGGATGATCCCCGCTTCCATAGAATAGTTTTTTCTTCTGCACTTAAAACCCGACCGGCCCTCGTATCTGTTTCACTTCCCCCCCCGCTCTTTTAAGCCTGGTCCGCCCATTGTAAATACTAACAATTGGTTTTGTTAGTTTGTTTTGACTGAGTTTAAGCTCGTTTTCCCTTTAAAAGTTCTTTGGTTTTTGCCCTCTTGGGTTGTTATTCTTTTTGTTTTATTTTTTAAATTGTGTTTTGCTTTGATGGTTTTTCTTTTGGGCTTTTGGGCCCATATGTAAGTGCCTTGAGTCCTTGGGGAAGTTGTGGGGGGTATAAGAATAAAGGTTCATGTTGTTGTTTTTTTTGTTTTTAACCCAGGGTTCCCCCTTTTATTTTTTAAAAAAGTTTCAAATTCATAAAAAGTTTTTTCGATTTGGATGTCCACTTTTGGGGGATCTTTGGATGTGATTTTCCTGCTTTTTGGCAGGGGTTGGGATTGGATCCCCCCTGAGGTTTCTTTCAACTCTATGTTTTTTATGATTTCTAAAATTCTTTTTAGAAACTGTTAGGTTTCTTTTAGCTTTTTTTTTCCTTTTTTAAAAATAGCTTTTTAATGAAAACCAGACATTTTTCCCCTTTACCTCGACTGTAAAAAAAGGGGGATTTAAAGCAAATGGAGCTTATGGCATTCTCTCTTCTGCAAAACTGTTAAAGATGCAGAAGCGGGGTACCCTAAGCTAGTTTATAAAAAAAGTATGTTTTTTATGTGGGCAAAGATGCATTTTTTGTGGCTGATTTCTTTTTGGGGCCGCCACTTCCAGAGGCCACTGAGATCCCCCCGATCATGGGTTGGACCATACTTGTTACGATTCCTTTTTATAAACATGATAAAACTACCTTCCACCTGTTTTTTTTTTTAAATGGCTCGGTTTGGATTTTTTGGGCCTTTTGATAAAATAAAATTGTGCTTTAAAAAACATTTTAAAAGAAATGCCATTTAAAATTAAAAAATATGTTTTCCCTTCTGATATGACATTTGGTTGTTTTTTTGTTCTTATGTTCTTTTTTTTGCTGAGCTGAGTTTTTTTTACCTTTTCAGTAAATATTTGTTTGTATAACGTTGAATACAGTGGAAAGTTTTCCCTTTCCCCCTATAGTGAAAAATCCCATATTTATAATGTATCTCTAAAAAACTTTTTTTTCCCTGTCAGGGGGGGCTTGAAAAACCAAGTGCTTTCTGATGTGAAAATTTTTGGGGCCCTCTGCGGGGCATTGCCCAGGGGATCCGGGGGTGTTTGATTTTTTTCCATCCTTGGGGGGGGTTCTTCATGTCCTGCGGGAGCTGGAGCTGACAGAAGAACTCAACCCCCCCCCGGATTTGAGCTCAAGGGTTTCCCTTTTTCCACCGGGGGGCTCTATAAAAGCAAATCTTAGTTCTGTCACTAAACTATCAGACAGAAGTTCTTTCCCCTTTTTGTGTCCCCTTTTTTTTCCCTTTCCCGGGCCTTATTATTTGGGGAAGCACCCCCAAAAAAAATTTTCTGCTTGAAGTTCTGCCCTGGGATACCAGAAACATCATGTGAAAAGGGAAAAATCTTCTCTGGAGGGTTCTTTACCTGCATCACATTCTGTTGTATTTTCCCTTTTCGGCGGGGCCCCTTGGGGGCAAGCACACCCCCAAAACCCCCCGGTCTCAACAAGCAGAGGTGGCTGCAAACATCTTTGCATGGATTAGACACTGTCAAGAAAAAAAAAAAAGCAGCAACTCAGCATGTTCTATGAGAACACAATATTTCAAAAAATTTTTACATTCCTCTTCCCTTACACGGACACCGCATCCCCTTCCTTTTAGTTTCAGAACTAATGATGGGGGAGGTCTTTTTTTTTTTGATATTTTAAACTTTTGGTTTTCGAACCCAAAAAATTTCAACTATATTTGGAAAATGTTTAAATAGCAGTAGCAAAAAAAGGGATGTGAGCACAATGCTAACAATTCTTATTTTACTCTGTTTTTAAAGTAATTTCCCAAAGGGCATTTTTTTCCCCTGAGAAAAAAAGTGTTTGTACAGGGGGAAAAAGAAGGGGCAGAGAGGGGAAAAGTTTCCCTACAAAGCACTGCCATTTTTCAAGCTGACTCCCCCCATTCTCCAAACTAACTTTTGTCCCAAATGACCAATAGTAAGGAACAGGCATTACAAGAGAAATGCCCGAAACACATTATGTTTGGCTTAATTTTTATTTTTTGGGCGTGCTGTAGGTGGTGAGTTGGTATTCTAACACAGCTTTATGATGTATGTTTTTTTTTCCCGTCATTTAAGCAAAACTGCCTGGATCTACAGAGAACAAAAGTCAGCTGCAAAAAAGCCAAGGATTTAAACCAGTAACAGAGGTAACAGAAGAAAGTCATTACCCCCATCCCCTGAGATGAATGTGAAATGCAAATGACTTAAAATATCAGTAATAATAAAATGTATTTATTTATTTATTTCGGCATCCCCCCCTTTTCCAGTTGGACCCCCCGGCAGCTTACAATGGCAACAATAGATTTCCCATCAGCTCAAAAATAGTCTTCTTTTGCACTTTAAAAGAAACATGAAACCCTTTTTTTTTTCGTCTTTTGTCAAATAGAAGCTCAACCTCATGGCAACCATATGCAGAATTGCTGGTCTAGATACACCCCTTTCCCCGATACTACATGGCAATGCACAAGGAAAAATGCCTACACTCAGCACTGGGCTGTTTGGGGTTTAAAACTCCCGCACCACACACACCACTGCTAAACATGGTGGGTCAAAACCCTGTTTAAGTCACAAATTCTGTGAGGGAGAAGAATTCCCAGCAATGTAACTATTCTTTTAAATGGACAGAAATTTTCAGTTTGTCGGAAAGAGGGCTAGGGGCCCCCGCCTGTCCCCTGGCCTCCGAAAACCCCCCAAAGTCGGGCAGCCTTAGGCAGGGCAAAAAGGGCCCTGCCCGCTGCCGGTGGCCCCCGGGGGCTCTCCCGGAGTCTGCAGGGGGCCCGGGAGGCAGGCAGGTCCCCCGGGGGGGAAAAGGAGCATTTACCCCCAAAGTCGCAAAAGGCAAGCGGGCCGGCGGAGGGATTTCCCAGCTCGCACACCATTTTCCCTTTCAGGCCCATTGAAAACGTAAAAATTTTGTATTTTATATTAATTTTAAAAAAAACCCATGAAAAAAACGAGTCCACAAAAAGGGTGAACCACAGAGAAAGGGGAAAACTGTAAATATTTCTTGCAAAAGGGAAATTGGGGCCCCCAAAGGGGAAAGGGGGTCCCCCCTTCTTTTCCCCGGGGAAGCCAACTTTGAAATCCAAGTGGACTGATAGATGAAACTTTATTCAATCCCCAGCTGAGGACCCGGGCGGTCCCCGGTTATTTAAAAAGGGTTTTGGGGCCCAAAAGGGTTTGGCCCCCATTAGATGTGTATGTGGCTTGCAGTGGTCTCAGGAAGTTGGTGAAGGTACTGCAAGCCCCCTGACCATGGTCCATCCCCCCCCAACAGCACAGGATGTAGAGTGGGTCATGAGGGCTTTGTGTGCCAAGTTTGGTCTTCATTAGTCATTGAAGGGGGGTCAGCAGTCTTGGGAAGTGAGGGGGGGTCCGGCCCATCATTCGTGGTCCATCCTCCTAAATTTGCACCGGGGTTTTTAAGGAAGGGGCCCCCTGGGGCCCCAGTTTTGGGGCTTGATCAGTGTTTGGATGAGGTTGGCAATGGTCTGGTGAAATGAGGGGATTTTCAAGCCCCATCACCCGGGGGGGCCCCCCCCGAACATGGGGCTCCATTGGGTCATGGGGGCTTTTTTGCCAAGTGTGGTCATGATTATGCACGGGGTGAGGGCCCGGGGTTTGGGGAAGTGAAGGGATTTGAATCCCATCCTTCATGGTCCATCCTCCTAAACTGCAGAGGATGGAGTGTGGGAAAATGGGGTATTGTGCCAAGTTTGGTCTTGTGGTTCGGGGCCGTTTTGGGCTGGGGGGAATGAAGAGTTTGAAAGTACTACAAATCTCATAACCTGTGATGGTACTTCAAGTCCCATCACCCAAAGGGCCCCCCCTATAAACTCAGTGAATGAATCATGGGTCATAGGGCTCAGTGTGCCAAGGTTGGGTTTCTGTTAATTCAGGCCATAAAAATGTCCCATTAACTTGAGGCCTAGTCAGGGGAAAACAAGTTAATGAAGCTGTACTGTAAATTTTGGGCCGTTTTGATTTTAGGGGGTACAGTTTTTCTGGGAAGTGAATTGGGGTGCAAATCCCATCATTCAGGCCTGCCCTAAACTCCTTTTGGGGAAGGCCCTGGTTTTAACAAACAAGGGGCCTTTTTTAAAAATGAGGGAGGAAAAGGTTTCCCTTTTTTTAAGGCCAAGAAAGGGGGTTTTTGATGGGCATTTTTTTTTCCCGGGGGGAAAAAAATCCTGTTTTTTGAATGTAGAGGGCCCGGATTCTGGGATGCTGGCTAATCTGTGGCTATCAATGCCCTCTGTCTAGTGCCTTTGAATTTTGGAGTGCCAAGGCTGGCCAATCAAAAGGGCTTTATGCAAATAGCGGCCGGGAAATTTTTGGGGGGGAGGCTGGCCAATCAAAGAACTTTATGCAAATAGCTGGCATTTGAATTTTGGAGTGCCAAGGCTGGCCAATCAAAGGACTTTAAAGCAAATAAACTGCCACATATCGCTGTGGGGCCCCCGAAAGTGGCTGCCACATATCCGCCCCCCCCCCCCTCCCACCCTCCCCAACTACATACAAACATTCCGCTTTATAAAGGTATCAGATGGGAAAAGAGGCCACTACTTCCCCTAACACTTGGGGAAAGTTGGGCACATTGTATTGCCTGTTCTTTCCCACATTTTGGTGTTGCAACCCACTAATCAGCTGCCCAAGGCCTAATGGTAGGAATGGCCGTACTGTGCCTCTTGTCAAAACCCAAAAAGAACTTGGTAGAGTGGCTGATCATGAAAATCCCTGATTTAGATTACAGTGTTAAAAAGGGTTTTGGGGCAGGGTTTTTTTTGATTTTGCCTCTTATCTCCTGTAGATGGGATAATTGCAACCCATTGTGTCTTTGAAGTGGAAGGGAGATAAATTTCATACCCCTTTTTGGGACAATGAAAAAGTAAAAAAGAAAGCATTATTATTCCGTAAAAACAAAGTTGAATGGGGACTGTTTGTTAAGCCTTATTGAACATCAAATGGGGTAAAGGGGCCTGCAGCATCAGTATGTGTTTTTAGAAACAACAATATCATGCATGGAGGGGGTCTGCTAATAAGCAGATTATTAGAAATTTCTTTGAAAATGCTGTCATTTGGTCTGCAGGGGTGGACAATACTGATAGTAATAATGAATAAGTAGACCCAGCATAGTTTGAGTGATGGACTAGGACGTATGACATCAGGGAAAAGGGAAAAAGGGGTTTCCCCCCTGATATTAAGTCTAGTCATGTTGGGTTCTGGGGTTAGAACTCATCTCCTTTTCCTGGGCCGAAAGCAGGGGGTTGCCCCAAGATGCCCCCAAAAGGTCTGGCTGGCATGACTGCATGGAGTGCTGTTACATTCCTTTTAAAAAGTGGTACTTTTTTATCTATTCACTTTTGCATTTTTTTGAACTGTTGGTTGGCAGAAGTTGGGGATAACAGCAGAAGCTCCCCCTTTGCTGGGCTGGTTCAAAAAACCAACCTTTCAGTAAACCGTTAAACGGCTCAGTGTTTTAAACCCCCACTGTGCCACTAGTGGGCACAGAATATCGGGGTTTGACCCAAAAATTTGGGCCCTGGAGCCCACTGGTGACCATGGGCAAATTACATGCTCTCATCCTAAAAGGGGGGAAAAAGGCAAACCCTTTTGAACAAATTTTGCCGGAAACAAAAATTTGTGCTTGTTTTGCCCCAAAACAATATTATTGGGACCAACAACAAAAAATTCATAGTGCTACCTTCCAAGATTTCCAGTTACCTGATTGATTGCATGGGTTGTTGGTGATAGGTACGGACTTAAAGTAACCCAAAGGGTTTATGGCCCAGAATTTTTTACTTTCTCCCCTTTTTCCCAAATTTGTTTTTTTTCCCAGACTTCTCCTCTTTCCTTTGAGATCCAATATAGGTGGCCTTAAAAGACATCTAGGCTGTGGGGGCTGCTAACTTCTCAGATTCAAAAAAGCAAGTTAGTTAGCATCCAAAGGACTTGAAAAGGTTCACAGTGCAATTTTCATACTTGACACAAAAGCACTGCAATGTTGTCATAACACATATTTCGAAACAAAATAACAGAGGCCTGGAATAATTCCACAAGGCCCAAATTTTTTTAAAGACATTTTTTTTTTCCCCCTCAGATATAAAAGGCCAGGAAGAGACTATCGGGGCTTAAGTAAACACAGATGCTCCCCCTTTTCCCAAAATTTATTTTTAACATTCATATGGATGTTTAAAAAGGGAGTCCAGTAATGAAAGTGTTTTCCCTCTTTCATAAAAAACAAATCCTTCCCATCTGCCACTATATAAATCATTTATACAAGTCCCAAGTACAGCTTGAAAAATTTTTTTTTGGAAAAAAAAAATAGCTGTGATCCCCCAAAAAAATTTTCCCTTACCCCCGTAAAACTGTCTTCCTGTCTGTTCCATCAAATTTCATTGATTCCACTAGATTTTCCTTCTGGTCCCCCCAGTAAATCCTATCACCATTCAAATAGTCGATGAAAGGCCATTTGGGCCCCAGCCAAGGTCGTCAGAGACCAGTTTTTCCCCTATGCTGCCCATCCAAAAAAAGCACTTTCAATCTTTGGTTCCGTCCCCAGCCCAGTCCAGTACATTAGCCAAAGGAAAGCAGAACAGAATGGACAGCAGAATCAGCTGAGCATGTGCCCCCCCAGTGCCGGTTTCAGAGACATTGAACTAGTCTCATCTCATCATTGCTATATAAACATCCAGGGTGCTATGGACAATTTTAGCACACCCCAGTGCTGTCAGAAACAACTTTTACAACCTACAATGTTGTTAAATTATGTTGGCGCAAAAATTGCGGGGTGATGACTGGGACAAAGAAATTATTTATTCTAACTTTCCCGTTTTTAACTATAAATATAATTTTTGCCTCCCCCCCTGCTTCCTAGACCTGTGCCTGACTGTACCCCCCCCCCCTTTTACTCCCTCATATTCCCCGAATGCTCCTGCCCCTCCCTCCAGATTTTTCTTTCTTTCCTTTAAAAAAAAGTAACTTGTGTTTTAGCTTTTTTAAAATACCGTATTCTCCCAATATAAGCCAACCTAAATATAAGACGAGGGGGGGGAAAAATTTTACCACAAAAAAATGGGAAAATTGACTGACTCAAGTATAAGCCAAAGGGGGGGAAATGCAGCAGCTACTGGTAAAAATTTTTAAAAAAAAAAATAGATACCAATAAAATTCCATTAACTGAAAGGGATCAGTAGGTTAAATGTTTTTTTAATATTTACATCAAACTGTAATTTAAGATAAAAATGTCCAATTCGATTAAACCATTATTCTAACCTTTTCAGTGGAAACGTGCTTACATATCCTTCCCAAAAATAATAAAGAGAGTAAAATAATAAATGTAATAATAATAATAGAGTAAAACAATAAATAACCTTATTTTAGTATAAGTTTTTGGGGGCTTTTTAGCCAAAAGGGCTGGGAAAAAATAGGCTAATATATACAGTAGTATATACAGTATATTTTTTTATATATATATAGGGGGTGTGTGTATGTGTGTTTTTATATTATATATATATATCTGTATCTTTTACCTTTATAAACGGAATGTTTGTATGTGTGTATTTTGTATGTGTGTGTGTGTGTGTATGCGGAGGGGGGGAGGGGGGAGAAGGCGGAAGCAGCCACTTTCACAGGCCAGGCGGATATGTGGCAGCCATTTCAAGGCCAGGGCGGAAAAGGGGGGCCACTTTCCAAGGGCCCGGGCGGATTGGGGGGGCCCCTTTTTAAAGGGCCCGGGCGGATATGGGGCAGCCACTTTCACAGGCCAGGGCGGATATGGGGCAGCCACTTTCACAGGCCCGGGCGGATAAGGGGCAGCCACTTTACAGGCCAGGGCGGATATGGGGCAGCCACTTTTACAGGCCAGGGCGGATATGGGGCAGCCACCCCAGGCCAGGGGATATGTGGCAGCCACTTTCACAGGCCAGGCAGATATGTGGCAGCCACTTTCACAGGCCAGGGCGGATATGTAGCCACTTTCACAGGCCCGGCGGTTTTGGGGCAGCCACTTTCACAGGCCAGGGGGGGTTGGGGGAGCCACTTCCCGGCCAGGGGGGATATGGGGCAGCCACTTTTGGGCCCGGGGGGATATGTGGCAGCCACTTTTACGGGGGCCCCGCGACCAGCGCGGTGATGGAGCTGCACCAAACTTGGTACACGAGCCCCCCCCCTTTCGCCCCCCCGTGGGTCGGGGACAGACCCCGGAATGGGATTTGTAATTTTTTCCCAAAACTTTGGTTCCACAGACCACTGAGGCCACCAAAAGGACCAATACAGACCCACCCCCCCCAGCCCCCATGACCCACTCTACGTCCTGGTGCAGTTCGGGGATGGCCTGGATGATGGGGGGTTTAAGTGCTCCCCACCCCACTTCCCAAGTCCCCTGCAACCCCCATCCAATCACTGATCGGGACTAACTTGGCACATAACCCCCCCGACTGCCTTCACGTCCTGGGGAGGTTTTGGGGGGAAAGACAATCATCCCAAAATTTTTGATTGAGA
>JARBWK010000969.1:0-22611 GCA_030556195.1 Anolis apletophallus | reverse complement strand
TTAATGGGATGCCGTTTAAGGTCTGAACTGACAGTAAGGCTTCATTCACTTGATTTTCCTGACTAGGCCTCACTTAATGGGATGCTGTTTAAGGTCTGAATTGACAGTAAGGCTTCATTCACTTGATTTTCCCGACTAGGCCTCACTTAATGGGATGCTGTTTATGGTCTGAATTGACAGTAAGGCTTCATTCACTTGATTTTCTCGACTAGGCCTCACTTAATGGGATGCTGTTTATGGTCTGAATTGACAGTAAGGCTTCATTCACTTGATTTTCCCGACTAGGCCTCACTTAATGGGATACTGTTTATGGTCTGAATTGACAGTAAGGCTTCATTGACTTGATTTTCCCAACTAGGCCTCACTTAATGGGATGCTGTTTAAGGTCTGAACTGACAGTAAGGCTTCATTAACTTGATTTTCCTGACTAGGCCTCACTTAATGGGATGCTGTTTAAGGTCTGAACTGACAGTAAGGCTTCATTAACTTGATTTTCCTGACTAGGCCTCACTTAATGGGATGCTGTTTAAGGTCTGAACTGACAGTAAGGCTTCATTGACTTGATTTCCCCAACTAGGCCTCACTTAATGGGATGCTGTTTAAGGTCTGAATTGACAGTAAGGCTTCCTCAACTTGATTTTACCGACTAGGCCTCAGCTCATGGGACATTGTGTACGGCCTGAATTGACAATAACCTACCTTGGCCCACAGAGCCCCTATGACCCACACTACATTCTACTGCAGTTTGGAGGAGGGTGGACCACAGATGATGGGACTTGAAGTACCTTCACTCACTTTCCAAGACTGCTGCCACCCTCATCCAATGACTGACCAAGACCACACTTGGCACACAGATCCCCCATGACCCACTCTACATCCTGGTGCAGTTTGGAGAACGGGGGACCAGGGATGATGGGACTTTCAGTACCTTCCCTCACTTCCAAAGACCGCTGCAACCCTCATCCAGAGAATGATCAAGACCAAATGTGACACACACAGCCCCCATGACCCACTCTACATCCTGGTGCTGTTTGGAGGAGGATGGACCATGGCCAATGGGACTTGCAGTACCTTCACTAAGTTCCTGAGACCACTGCAAGCCACCAACATTGCCACACAAGGCCTTCCTCAAATAACCCGGGTACCGCTGGGTCCTCAGCTAGTCTATAATAAAACAGAATGTTTGTATGTTTGTATGTGGCAGCGTTCTGATTGGCTCCCGGCCTCTACATTCTGACAACATGATTGGTTGCCAGTGAGGGAGTATTTGCATAACGCCTCTAATTGGCCAGCACCACCAACATTCCGACACTCTAAACTGCCAGAGGGGGATAAGGCAAAGGCCTGAGGCAGTCAGCCATGGTGGGCGTTTCAGGCCAAAACACTTTGCGGCTCCCAACAATGACAGAACAAGACCAAAGCAAGGCACACAAAACCCCCAAGACCCACTCTACATCCTGGTGCAGTTTGAAGGAGGGAAGACCATGGATGATGGGACTTTAAGTACCTCCAAACACTTCCCCAGAGCGCTGCAACCCTCATCCACTGACTGATCAAGACCAAACTTGGCACACAGAGCCTCCATGACCCACTTTACATCCTGGTGCAGTTTGGAGCAGGGCAGACCATGGATGATGGGACTTGAAGTACCTTCACTCACTTTCCAAAACTGCTGCAAACCTAATCCAAAGACTGATCAAGGCCAAACCTGACACATAGAGCCCTCATGACCCACTCTACATCCTGGTGCAGTTTTGTGTGGGATGGACCACGGATGATGGGACTTGAGGTACCTTCACTCACTTCATTGAGTCATTGGAAATCTTGAGACATCTCAAGGTGTACATGTTTTCTCTCTCTCTCTCTCTCTCTCTCTCTCTCTCTCTCTTGTACTTCTCGCAAGCTGGAGAGCCTTAAAGAAAAGAATCTAAGGAGTCAAGAGGAGCTGGACACATCTCTGAAGCTCCGCAATCTGGAAAACCAAAAAAAATGGATGACCTTAAACAAGAACTGTGAGTATTGTCTAAACCAGGGCTGTCCAACTTCTACGGGCCCAAGGGCCGGAATTCCGGTCACTGATCACCTGGGAGGCCGAAGGGTCTGCCTCCGCCCCCGGATCCGCCCCCGCCCCCAGCTCCGCCCCCTCCCCGGCTCCGCCCCCTACTCAATATACCCAAATGGGAACACTGGTGGATTTGGGGGAATGTTTCCTAATACCTTTGAGTTATTTGAATCCACACTCAAATTGGGACACACCAAAAAAAAAAAACCAAACACCTCAATGCCGTTGCAGGGCTTGATGGGGCCTCCTTTCCCAGAGGCGGGTGGAGGAGGCCCAAAGAGCTCCCCCCCCTCCCTGAAGGGAAAACAAGCCGTGGGGGCAGGCGCAAAGGAAGCCACGTTGCGCCCTGCACGCGGGGGAAGGCAGCACAACAAGGGGGAGGGGTGCGGAGGAGGGGAAAGTGTTGCCAAGGAAACCGCCGCTGAGGGACCCCTCCCCTCACCCCACGTCCCACTGTTTTTAGATTGATTGATTCGAGCCAGGCCCTTCCTTACCCATCCTGCGGGAGCCCCGCCACAGGGCCAAAGCGCCAACGCCGCCGCCGTCCCCGAAGAGCCCCGCTGGAGCCGAGGCCAAGCTCAGGCCGGGCGCGGCGGCTCTCCGATCCGCGGGGCAGGAAGCGAGGGCCCTCCACAGAAAGAGGACGGAGCCAGGAGGGGCTTTCCCTGCCTCACTCCCCTCCTCCCTCTCTCTGAGGGAATGGGGGCTGGCCTGGAATCAGCCACGAGGGAGGAGGAGGCGCAACACCCAGGCCGGCCGCAAATCCTGCGGGACCCAAGATTTCGGCAGCTATCGCGAGACTACGCAGCCACAGGCGGGATTTCGACCTCCTCGAAATCCGTCTGTGGCTGGCGTAGTCTCGCGATGCTTGCCTAAACCCGGAAGTAGGTATTTTTTTTATTATCATTATTTATTTTTAATTTGTATTTTATTAAAACAAGTTAGGGGGCCGGAGGGAAGGGGCTCGGGGGGCGTGTACGGGCCCTGGGCCGCCTGTTGGACAGCACTGCTCTAAACCAGGGGTGCTCACACTTTGTCAGCATGCGAGCTACTTATAAAACAACCAAGTCAAAATGACCTCCCTCCCCACTACAAAAATGTGAAACATATAACACAATATCTGCTTTGAACTGGGTTTTCAGAGTCCACACTGCCATATAACCTGATTCAAAGCAGATAACATGGGATTTTATTCAACTGTGTGGAAGGGACCTCAGATAAGCGAACTTGATACTCCGTGGCCATTGGATGGGCCCACTTTTGACCGTTTCCATCTGCTGGAGGTACAGGCTGTCGATAAGATCATGACTGCAGCCAGACCAACCACCTGCTCCCTCGATCCGTGCCCTTCCTGGCTTGTTAGATCAGTGTTTCCCAACCAGTGTGCTGTGGCACACTAGTGTGCCGTGAGCGGTCATCAGGTGTGCTGTGGGAAATGGGAACCACCAATCCTTTTTCTTCCCCCTCCTGCCAAACACTTTTTCTTCTCCACTCGGGCTCCCTTCTTCCCAGCCTCGCTCTGCTCGCTTTGCCTCGCTTTGCTCTGGAACGAGTCTGTGCAGTAGCGCCGGCACGGGTCATGCCTTCCTCCCTCCTTCCTCCCCTCCTGAACACGCTCACGCTGCTCCCTCGGATCAAAATGGTGGCAGAAGCGGCAGTGGAGAAGAAAAAGTAAGTGTTGGGCAGGAGGGGGAAGAAAGGGCGTGAAGGGGTAGGGGGAGGAAGAGGTCTCTGTCGAAAGCTGGCATGGGCAAACTTGGACCTTCCAGGTGTTCTGGACTCCAACTCCCACCATTCCTAGCAACCTCAGGCCCTTTTCCCCCCCCCAGCCACTTAAGCAGGAAAGGGTCTCAGGCTGTTAGGAATGGTGGGAGTTGGAGTCCAAAGCACCCAGACGGCCGAAGTTTTCCCATGCCTGTTTTAGGGACCTTAAAGTGGTGAGCCTCCTTCCAACATTGTGATTCTGGATAGAAAACAAACAATAACATAACATTGTTTGAGTCCACAGTGCTCTCTGGGTGTAGGTGAACTACAACTTCCCAACTCAAGGTCAATTCCCAAGCAAACCCTTTCAGTATTTTCTGTTGGTAATGAGAGTTCAATATGCCAAGTTTGGTTCAATTCCATTGTTGCAAGAGTTCAGGATGCTCTGATTGTGTGTTAACTATAAATCCCAGAAACTGTAACTCCCAAATGTCAAGGTCTATTTTCCCCAAACTCCATCTGTGTTCACATTTGGGCATATTGAGTATTCATGCCAAGTTTGGTCCTGATCCAACATTCTTTCAGTCTACAGTGCTCTCTGGATATAGGCGAACTACAACTCCAAAACCCAAGGTCAATACCCACCAAACTCTTATAGTATTTTCTCTTGGTTATGGGAGTTCTGTGTGGGAAGTTGGTGTCTTTCTGCCATTTCTGCCAGGATATCTATGTTGTGTCCATCGAAACAGGTCCAGGTTTCACACTGAGTGTATAAATACATTTAAAAACATATTAACTGTATGTATTACTGTGTTAGAGTGTCATTTCGTGTCATTTCGGTTGATGGTGTGCCCCAGGGTTTTGCAAATGTAAAAAGTGTGCCGCGGCTCAAAAAAGGTTGGGAAACACTGGACTATTAGATGCGTTGGCATTGATTTTCCTTATACTACTGGATGACTACGAATCCGTTTCACTTTTGTTTACAGAACTTGATAAATATATAAATTCTACTGAATACTGCTGAAGAATATATTGAATGAAAAAATTGTGCCACACAACCCACATAAACCAATAATCAGAGAAAACTCTAAATATAGTTATGTGGAACCCTGCCCCCTTACGGCACTACTTACAGTCTATTTTTTAATTGAAAAAACCCCAACCAATTAGGACAGAGGGTGGTTAAAAAAAATAAAAAGGCGCAGTGCCATGCGAACATCTGTTGGTCTGCTTTCAACGATCAATACCAATGGGCAAGGACGGCATTTGGGATGTAGACTGCCTCCTTATTAAAAATCTCATTACACACGTGACAATTTTTTTTGATGATCTGCAAACAGGGGCGGTCTTTTTTGGAACATTATTTTGCCCCCCCCCCCCAAAAAAAAACCATTATTTTGGTGCCCTCCTCATTGGGGGCTTCTTCACAAACCAGATTAGCAGCCAAGATTGGGGGGGGGGGGGAGGGGCGGGGAGAGAGAGAGAAAGAACCCTTGTCTGCTTGAGGCAAGGGTGAATATTGCAATTGGCACGTCTACACTGCTGAATGAAAGAATGCAGCCTGGCCTTGCTTAACTGCCACGGGGTTCTGGGAGTTGTAGTTTGGAGAGGCACCTGCCATAGCCTAAGGCAGTGTTTTTCAACCTTTTTTTGAGCCGCGGCACATTTTTTACATTTCCAAAATCCTGGGGCACACCACCAACCAAAATGACACCAAATGACACTCTAACACAGTAATACATATAGTTAATATGTTTTTAAATGTATTTATAAACTCAGTGTGAAACCTGGGCCTGTTTCTTAAAGGGAAATGTGCCTCCAAGCCAGGCCCACGAGCTACATGTCCCCGAGCAGTAACAAATGCCCCCTGGCCATCTCCAGCCCTCCCCCCTCTCTCACACACACACAAGCAATAGAGGGGGGAAGCGCAAGGTAGGGGGAAGCACGCGAGGCGGAAGGGAAGGGAGGAGGAAAGCGAAGGCATGCTCTACGGCGGCACTTGCTCCTGGCCTCCTCCTCTTCTCCCCCCCTCCCTTCTCCTCCGTTGGCCGCTCTGCTTGCCTGCCTGCTGGGGCCCTTATGCAGGACGTCATTCTTTCACCTCCGACAGGCTAGGCGACTGGCACCCTACCTGTCCAGGGACGACCTGGCCACGGTAATCCAAGCGACGGTCATCTCGAGGCTGGACTACTGTAATGCCCTCCCCGTTGGCCTTCCCTTGTCGACAATCCGGAAACTCAAGCTAGTGCAGAACGCCGCTGCTCGCCTGCTGGCGGGATCGCCAGTGAGAGAGCACATTACACCCATCCTCCGGCAACTGCACTGGCTTCCTATTGAGTACCGAATTGCCTTCAAGGTGTTGGTTTTGACGTATCAGGCCTGGTACGGCCTAGGGCCTGCGTACCTGAGGGGACCGCCTTACCTTTTTGGCTTAGCCTTTAATTAGGCACACCGGATTAAGAACTATGTCGTATGTCCTCCCATACTCAGTGTGGTGATGTAATGTGTTTTTAATGTGCTTTCATGTTTTTATTGTAGGGCCACATGTTGACATGTTGTGACATGTTGCCCGTTTATACTTGCTGTTATCCGCCCCGAGCCTGCTGGGAGGAGCAGAATACAAAAATGAACAATAAATAAATAAATATAAATATGCGGGCCGGTCAGAATCAGCCGACGGGCCGCAAAATGCCCAGGTCTGGTATTGGAGGTTCCAATTTCCCACGGCACACCTGATGATCACTCACGGCACACTGGATGAGAAACACTGGCCTAAGAACTTTATGGGTGGGGGGGGGGGCGAACAAACTCCCTGGGACCCCTGAGTCTCGAGAAGGGGAGAAAGGCCCGCCCGCCCCATCCATCCATCCATCCCTTTGCTGCTGCTCTTCCAAGAGAGAAGGGGGTCCTGGAGGGAGCCAAGGAAGGGAAAGAAAGCAAGCCAAGGGAAGGGAAGGGAGGCAAGCCCCGCCTGGCCTCACCTCCTCGCGGGCGCCCTCTGCCGCCTCCTCCTCCTGAGGCACCGAGGTGCTGCTGCCTCTCTCGCTGCTGCTGTTGGCCAGGGCGGCTGCCGAGGCCGGGGGGGGGGGGGGACACATTGCGGAAGTGGCAGCAGCGGCAGCAGCAGCGACTCGGGGCCTCTCGGGTCCGCAACTCACATTATTATGACTAGGAGCAAGGAGCCGCCTTCGCTGCCCTCATGCCGTGGGCCCCGCAGTCTGAGTGGGTGGCTTTGCCCCTTTGCCCGGCTGGTGGCTTCCTGCCTGAGGGGCCGCTCTGATGGAGACAGCGGGCCGCGCACGCAGCCCAGGGGCAGCAAGGGGGGCAGTGGTTGTGCACATGCTCTGGGAGAGGGAGAAAGGGAGAGGGAAGGAGGCCGGACGCTCTCTGGCGGGCGGGAGAATGCGCCCTTTAACCAGATGGCGCCCCACGCAGTGGCGTCCTTTGCCTACCGGTAGGACTGCCCCTGTTTGCAAAGCTGATTTCTCTCCCACCGTTTTTTCTCCCTCCTTGCCCTTCTTGTTCCTATGGAAACCGTGCGCTCCTTGTCCTCCCAGGGAAGTGCTAAAGCTGGCAGAGGCTGAGAAGTCCCAGCAATTTGCAGCCTTGCAAGAGGAGAACATTGAACTTGAGGAGGAGCATTGCAAAAAGGAAGTCATGGGTTATCTGAAGGTGCGTCCTTTCCCTTTGGGTCAACAGAGGTGGCGTTTCCATGGAGTGAGTTTTTCGAGGCCAAGATGGCAGGGAGCGGGGAGGAGAGACAGGCAGACACATGGGGTGGCAGGAAGGAAAGGCATTGCAGCACATGCCTTTGGTTTAAGGCAGGGGTGGGCAATTGTTTTTTCCAAGGGGCCACCTGAGAGCCAAAAAATATTATGGAGGGCCGCACCTAAAGGCTGAACTACATTCTAATCTAAATTATTTATGTATTTATTTATTTATTTACTATATATTACACATCATTAATATTAACGGATTAATATATCAAGTAATATTCATATATTATTAGGATTAATATCATAATTATATATATATATATACACACATTATAATATATTGAAATTATAATATAACATTATTATATTATATTATTTATTATATCATTATAATAAAATTATTATTATAAAATAATAATAAAAACCACTAAAATAAAAGGAAATTCAAGAAGACAAGGTGCGAACCAAGATGGAGGCTGACATCCTCAAGAGAGGAAGGATCCCAAGATGGAATGGCCCAATGGACCCAGCTCAGAGGATGACAAAGTGGACCCAGCTGCCGCCGCAGCAGAACAGAGGCTGCAGGCCTCCGCCCGCTCTAGCCCCCAGCCGTTCCGCCAGAGGCATTCTCGATCGGCCGATTGCCCTGCCATGGAGTGCCTGCCATCCTGGCTTTGGAGTGCCTGCCATTCCGAGAGGCGATCTGGGCCTGCAGCAGGAGCAGTCGGCAACCTGCGGTGGCTGATCGCCCTGGCGACCCGGAAGACTGATCAAGTCTTCCGGGTCGCCTGGGCGATTGGCCGCCGCAGGTCTCCGACTGCTCCTGCTGCAGGCCCGGATCGCCTCACGGGATGGCAGCCACTCCAAAGCCGCCGCTCCTCCGATCGTTCTCCAGAGTGGCGGGCTGTCTGCCGACGCAGGCCTCACAGCCTGCGATGGGATGGCGGCAGCGGCAGCCCTTCCTCTTGCAGAAATGGTCCTGCCCCCGACGCCCTTCTCCCCGGGCTGGTCAGAATTCTGGCCAGAGCAGCGGGCTGTCTGCCGACGCAGGCCTCACAGCCCGCGATGAGATTGCAGCAGCGGCAGCCCTTCCTCTTGCAGAAATGGCCCTGCCCCCCGACGCCCTTCTCCCCGGGCTGGTCAGAATTCTGGCCAGAGCAGCGGGCTGTCTGCCGACGCAGGCCTCACAGCCCGCGATGGGATGGCGGCAGCGGCAGCCCTTCCTCTTGCAGAAATGGCCCTGCCCCCGACGCCCTTCTCCCCGGGCTGGCCAGAATTCTGACCAGAGCAGCGGGCTGTCTGCCGACGCAGGCCTCACAGCCCGCGATGGGATGGCGGCAGCGGCAGCCCTTCCTCTTGCAGAAATGGCCCTGCCCCCGACGCCCTTCTCCCCGGGCTGGCCAGAATTCTGACCAGAGCAGCGGGCTGTCTGCCTACGCAGGCCTCACAGCCCGCGATGGGATTGCGGCAGCGGCAGCCCTTCCTCTTGCAGAAATGGCCCTGCCCCCGACGCCCTTCTCCCACGGGCCGTAGGTTGTCCAGGTCTGCTCTAAGGCCAAGAGAGTGTGCATTGCCCAAGGGTATCCAATGGGTTTCCAATAATAATAATAATAATAATAATAATAATACTATTTCTACCCCGTCTCCATCTCCCCAAAGGGGACTTGGGGTGGCTTACATGGGGCCGTGCCCAAACAAGAAATCACAAAATGATATCAAAGACATCAAAAAACAATAAACACATTAAAAGCAATAAACACAATAAAATAAATACATCTGTAAAATACCACAACACAGGTGAATCTAAAACAGACAACACGGCGGGCCACATGTGCATATAAAATGTTTAAAAAACTTGGGGGAGATAACTGGAGAAGGATCAAAACATAAAGGATCACATAGGGCAGGGCTGTCCAACTGGCGGCCCCGGGGCCGGATCCGGCCCCGTAGCCTGTTGGACACGGCCCCACCTATGCCCTCAGCCGCCATTTTTAAAATTTAAAAAAAATCGATTTTTTAAAATAAAAAAATGGCGGCCGGGGGGGGAGGGGGGCAGGGAGGAGGAAGAGAGCTAGCTCCTCCTTTTCGCGCCTCCCTACCTAGGGCGGGGAGCCGAAAGGGCAGAAGGCGGCGCCAAGAGCAGCGCGTCACAGGCCTGGCGTGACGCGCTGCTCTTGGCACCGCCTACTCTCCTTTTCGGCGGCTCCGCCGGCCTAGGGAGGGGGCGCCGAAAAGGAGTAGGCGGTGCCAAGGGGCAGCGCGTCACGCCAGGCCTGTGACGCGCTGCCATTGGCGCCGCCTTCTCTGCCCTTTTCGCCGCCTCCCTTCCTAGGGCAGGGGAGCCGCCAAAAGGTCAGAAGGCGGCGCCAAGAGCAGCGTCACAGGCCTGGCGTGACGCGCTGCTTGGCACCGCCTACTCCTCCTTTTGGCGGCTCCCGGCCTAGGGGAGGGGGCGCCGAAAGGAGGAGTAGGCGGTGCCAAGGGGCAGCGCGTCACGCCAGGCCTGTGACGCGCTGCCGCTGGCGCCGCCTTCTGCCCTTTTTCGGCGGCTCCCCGGCCTAGGGGGGCGCCGAAAAGGAGGAGGCGGTGCCAAGAGCAGCGCGATCACGCCAGGCCTGTGACGCGCTGCTCTTGGCGCCGCCTACCCTCCTTTTTTCGGCGGCTTTAGGAGGGGCGGGCCTGGGCTGGGGGTGGGGCCTTGGTTGGGGGCGGGGCCTGGGGGCGGGGCCGAGCGGCCCCGCAGGTCATCAGTGACCTCTTATCCGGCCCTGGACCCTCCAGAAGTTGGACAGCACTGACATAGGGGGAAAAGGTCCAAGAAACAGGGGCATTTAGGGAGTCTAATTTCCAAAGGCCCGGTGGAAAAAGTTGAAGACGTCTTTCTTTCCGTTTGCCTGCTGGAAAGAGGGTCCTTTGCCATGGCCCCTCTTCCCAATTAAGCAAAAGGCTCCCAACTGTAGCCGGTCACTTCCGTTCTTAGCCTGCCTGGTAAACATGGATTTCTTTTTCTCTTTCAACAGGATGAAGACATATCTGCCCTCAATAGCCAGGAATTAAAGATGGAAATGAGGTGAGTGTGTGCGCATGTGCACAGGAACATGGGGGGGCAGGCCACACTCTAGAAGCGCCGCCCATGGGGCCCCCTTCCTCCTGACTGAAGGAAGGAGGGGTGGGGCCGACGCGAGCGAGGAGGGGGTGGCGGGACTTCCACCTCCTCCTCGCGCGCGGCGTTGGCCCACCCCCGCCCTCCTTCCTGAAGTGAAGGAAGGAGGGCCGATGTCGACGTGAGCGAGGAGGGGCGGCGGGACTTCCTCTGCCTCCTCCTCGCCGTCGGCGTCGGCCCCGCCCCTCCTTCCTTCAGTGAAGGAAGGAAGGAGGGCCGACGCCGATGCGAGCAGGAGGGGGCGGTGGGAGAGGGAAGTGCCTCCTCGTTCGCGTCGGCGTCGGCCGCTCCCCTCCTTCCTTCAATGACGGAAGGAGGGCCCACGCCGACACGAGTTAGGAGGGGACGGCAGGACTTCCCTCCGCCTCCTCCTCGCTCACGTCGGCCCCGCCCCTCCGTCCTTCAGTGAAGGAAGGAAGGAGGGCCGACGCGAGCGAGGAGGGCGGTGGGAGAGGGAAGCGCCTCCTCCTCGCTCACGTCGGCGTCGGCCGCTCCCCTCCTTCCTTCAATGACGGAAGGAGGGCTGACGCCGACACGAGTGAGGAGGGGGACGGCAGGACTTCCCTCCGCCTCCTCCTTGCTCGCGTCGGCGTCGGCCCCGCCCCTCCTTCCTTCCTTCACTGAAAAAATTGGGGGGTCCAGACCTGCCGCCCCCCTCCATAGCTGCCGCCCTAGGCCATGGCCTAGGGTGGCCTTATGGGTAATCCGGGCCTGCCCCTGAACCCTGAAGGCCAAAGTTTGTCCATGCCCGTCCCAGAGCTTTTAGAACTCTCCAAATCCCAGACCTTTGACCTGTTAACAGGATAAGAACTGTAGACCAGTGTTTCCCAACCGGTGTGCCGTGGCACACTAGTGTGCCGTGGGAAATTGGCCTCTGTCCCTTTAAGCATGGAAATGAGCCCGGCGGAAGGGCGGGGCGGGGCCGAGAGTGGCAGCTGGCGACAAACCTCGCGGGTGGCCAATCGGGAGAGCAGCCCCCCCCCCCCGTCCCTTGGCTTTCCATTGGCCTCCTCTTCTTCGGAGGGGGGGGAGTGACGTCGCTCTAACCCCGTCCCCTTCGCAGCAAACGCTGCCACCACCACCATTTTGACGAGGCAGAGATGGTAGAAGAGGAAGGAAGGAAGGAAGGAAGGAAGGAAGGAAGGAAGGAGGTGGTAGGAGAGCAGTTGGGGGAAATTGCCTTGGAGCAGAGAGGGGTGGAGTGACCCCTCCGGGGCTGAGAAAGGGGCGGTGCGGCCTCCCCGAACATGCCCGCCTGCCTGCCAGCCAAGGGCCGCCTCTTCCGTGGCCTTGAGAGAGAGAGAGAGAGCGGCCTGGCCCAGCTCTCCCTTCCTTCATTCCTTCCCGAAGCATGCTCTCCTGGCATTTCTCCTGCATCTATGACTAGCCTCCTCGGAGGGGGTGAGGTCTCCCTCCCTTCCCCCCTCCCCTCCAGAGATACCCCTGCCCTGCCTCTTGCCTTCTTCTTCCTCCTCCTCTGTGTTCGGCCTCCCCTCTTGCCTCTTCTACTCCCATATCCGACCATAAGAGACTCGGATCCCTTTGGAAGAGCCAGACAGCCCAGTCTTGCCTCTTGCCTTCCGGGCTCCCTTTCCCCTTCTGCCTCTTGAGCTCTGCTCTCAGGCCTTCACAGGCTGGAATCCCTTTGGAATAGCCAGAGATTCATAGAGTCCGAGAGTTGGAGGAGACCTCGTGGGCCTCTTTCACCCAATATGCAGGGAAATTGCCTTCCAAGCACCCCTGACAGATGGCCTCTGCTTACCAGCCTCCAAAGAAGGAGCCTCCACCACACGCCCGGGCAGACAGATCCACGGCAGAACGGCTCACACAGTCAGGAATATATAAATACATTTAAAAACATATTAACTATATGTATTACTGTGTTAGAGTGTCGTTTTGTGTCATTTTGGTTGGTGGTGTGACCCAGGATTTTGTAAATGTAAAAAAAACGTGCCACGGCTCAAAAAAGGTTGAAAAACGCTGCTGTAGACCCTTCCCGCATTGCCCTTTTTGTCTGCCCCCCCGTGTTAGACTGGTACTTCTCAGGGACACACCTTTGAAAGGACACAGCTTTCAAAGTCTCAGCCACATGGCAAGCCCCCAGGTTTTCCATTTTGTTCTTCTCCTGTGAGCATCGAGAGAGACAAGATATCTCCAGACAGAGAGAGAGAGAGAGACCCTGACTTTCCTATCTGTATCTATATCTGTAGATCAGGGCTGTCTAACTGGCGGCCCCGAGGCCGGATCCGGCCCCGTAGCCTGTTGGACACGGCCCCACCTATGCCCTCAGCCGCCATTTTTAAATTTAAAAAAATTGATTTTTTTTAAAATGGCGGCCGGGGGGGCGGGGGAGGCGGGGCAGGGAGGAGGAAGAGAGCTAGCTCCTCCTTTTCGGCGTCCCCCCCTACCTAGGGCAGGGAGCCGAAAAAGCAGAAGAAGGCGGCGCCAAGAGCAGCGTCACAGGCCTGGCGTGACGCGCTGCTCTTGGCACCGCCTACTCCTCCTTTCGCGGCCCCCGGCCTAGGAAGGGGGGGCGCCGAAAGGAGGAGTAGGCGGTGCCAAGGGGCAGCGCGTCACGCCAGGCCTGTGACGCGCTGCTTGGCGCCGCCTCTGCCCTTTTCGGCACCGAGAGAGGGACGGAGAAGCGATCCAGGCAGGGAGGAGGAGCCAGCTCTCTTCCTCCTGCCTGGATCGCTCTTCTCCCTCTCTCGGCGCCGCCGCTGCGAGGCAGTTTGCAGCGCCGCCGAGAGAGGACGGAGGGGCGATCCAGGCAGGAGGAAGACAGCTGGCTCCTCCTCCCTGCCTGGATCGCCCTTCTCCCTCTCTCGGCGCCGCCGCTGCGAGGCAGTTTGCAGCGGCGCCGCCGAAAAGGACAAGGCGGCGGTACAGGGAGGAGGGGCCAGCTATCTTCCTCCTGCCTGGATCGCCCCTTCTCCCTTTCTCGGCGGCGCCGCTGCGAACTGCCTCGCAACGGCAGCGCCGAGAGAGGGACGGAGGGGCGATACAGGCAGGAGGAAGACAGCTGGCTCCTCCTCCTTCGCCCCTCCTCCCCCACCGCGCGTCCGCGGGGGGGGAGGAGGGGCGAAGGAGGAGGAAGTCAGCTGGCCCCGCCCCCTGCCCCGCCCCACTATCGGCCCCCCTGCTCACTGATCACCTGCGGCCCCCCAGGTGATCAGTGACACTTCTTCCGGCCCTTGGGCCGGAAGAAGTTGGACAGCACTGCTCTAGATGTATGTATATATAATATAATACTCGAGACTCCGCCACTCGGCGGGCCCACCCTCACCCGTTTCCAACTGCTGGACGCAGCAGCTGTCGATAAGTTACTCGCTGCAGCTAGACCAACTACCTGCTCCCTCGATCCGTGCCCTCCTGGCTCGTTAGATCTTGCCGGGAGGGGGGCTACGAGACCCCTGGGAAAGATTATCAACACCTCCCTTGAGCAAGGAGTGTTCCCAGGGGTTTGAAAGAGGCAATGGTAAGACCGCTGCTGAAGAAGCCGAATTTAGATCCTTCGGCGCCCTCCAATTACCGACCCGTGTCAAACTTGCCTTTTTTAGGCAAGGTAATTGAGAGGGCAGCAGCGGATCAGCTGCAGCGGTTCTTAGAAGACACAGCTGGACTTGATCCCTTCCAGTCCGGCTTCCGTATTGGGCACGGGATGGAGACCGTGCTTGTCGCCATTACAGACCAACTTCGCCACCAGTTGGACCAGGGCGGGTCAGCCCTGCTTGTTTTGTTAGATCTAACAGCAGCGTTCGATACCGTAGACCATGCATTGTTGGCCCACCGTTTAACCGTGACTGGGGTTAGGGGATTGCCCTTAAATGGGTGACTTCCTTCCTCCAGGATCGGGGACAACGTGTGGAGAGGGGAGGTCTCCGGGAGGCTCCCATTGTTGCGGGGGTCCCCAGGGGGCCATCCTCTCACCCTTACTATTTAACATTTACATGCGCCCCTGGCCCAGCTGGTTCGCGACTTTGGTCTGGAGTGTTATCAGTATGCGGATGACACCCAGCTTCTGCTGAGAATGGACGGCAGGCGGACACCGTACCCGATTGTTTCCATCTATGCCTCGAAGCCGTGACTGGTTGGCTGCGGGCCAGCCGGCTGAGGGTGAACCTGTCGAAGACGGAAATCTTGTGGCCTGGTCGCCCTGGGCTGGATGAGTGCCGGTTGCCTACCCTGGATGGCGAGCAGCTTAGCCCGTCATCCCTCATAAAGAGTTTAGGTGTCCAATTGGACCCTTTTGCTGACCATGGAGACCCAGGTCTCCATGGTCAGCAAAACGGCGTTTTGCCATCTTCGTCAGGCTAGGCGACTGGCACCCTACCTGTCCAGGGATGATCTGGCCACGGTGATCCAGGCGACGGTCATCTCGAGGCTGGACTACTGTAACGCCCTCTACGTGGGCCTTCCCCTGTCGACAATCCGGAAACTCAAGCTAGTGCAGAATGCCGCTGCTCATTGCTGGTGGGAGCACCAGTGAGGGAGCACATCACTCCCATCCTTCGGCAACTGCACTGGCTGCCTATTGAGTACCGGATTGCCTTCAAGGTGTTGGTTTTAACCTTTAGGGCCTTGCACGGTCTAGGGCCTGAGTACCTAAGGGACCGCCTTACCCCGTATATTCCCCTGAGATCACTGCGCTCGGAAGAGCAGAACCTACTGGTTATTCCATCACCCCGCTCCTGCCACTTGTCCAGCACAAGACAGCGAGCCTTTTCTGTCGTGGCTCCCACGACTTGGAATTCATTGCCCAGCCACGTCCGGGCGATCCACGAACTTGGCCCTTTCGAAGGGCCTGCAAGACTGCCCTCTTCAGACTAGCGTTCGGCTAGCCTGAATGTAGATGCATATCATCATCCGAGTTAAGATCTGAAACTTGCTGGCTACTGGCTATGCATTATGTATTGTGCGTTTTACTGAATTTTACTGTATGTTTTATTGTGTATTTTACCGCTGTTGTGATCCGCCCCGAGCCTGCAGGGAGGAGCGGAATATAAAACCGAATAAATAAATATAATATCTATATCTATCTATATATCTCAGGCTCGGATCAGGCCCTTTTGGCACCCTAGGCCAAAAGGACCATCTGCCGCTACCCCCGGCTCCGCCCCGTCTCGCCGGCGAGGAGAAGAAAAGCCCCGGCTCCGCCCCGACCCCGCTCCCTCCGCCCCCACCCCCAGGGCCTCCCAACAGCTTCTACCTTACTCCTAAAACCACCATGCCGGCAAGGAGGCGGGGGCGGAGCTGGGGGCAGGGCAGGGGCGGAGATGGGGGCAGAGCCTTTGGAGCGAGCAAAGGGGGGGCCGCGCGTATCCGCACTTTATTAATTATTATTTTTTCAATTGTTTTGGGAATATTTTTTTCAATTTTTTTCCTTTTTTTCCTTTGGGGGGGGGTCCGGACCTGCTGCCCCCCCCATGGGTGCCGCCCTAGGCCTTGGCCTAGGGTGGCCTTATGGGTAATCCGGGCCTGATATATCTTATCTATATCTACATCTGTATCTCTATATATAATAAAGCGGAATGTTTGTATGTGTGTGGGTGGATTTGTATGTATGTATGTGGCGGCGTTCTGATTGGCTGCCACTTTCACAGGCCACAGCGACCAGCGTGGGTGATGGACCTGCACCAAACTTGGGACACATAACCCCCCTGACCCCCTTTACATCCTGGTGCGGTTTGGGGGAGATGGACCACGGATTATGGGATTTGTAGTACATTCAAACACTTTGGTTCCCACAGACCACTGCGGCCACCCAAAAGGACCGATACAGACCACACTTGGCACACACATCCCCATTACCCACTCTACGTCTTGGTGCAGTTCGGAGGAGGGTGGACCATGGATGATGGGACTTGAAGTACCTCTACTCACTTCCCAAGTCCGCTGCGACCCTCATCCAATACTGATCGAGACCACACTTGGCACACATAACCCCCATGACTGCCATCACGTCCTGGTGAGGTTTTGGGGGATGACAATGGACGATGGGATTTCTAATACTTTCACACCCCTCTACTACCACAGACCACTGCGGCCCTCAACAAACGCCTATAAAAACCACACTTGGCACACAGAGCCCCAGTGACCCACTCTACATCCTACTGCAGTTTAGAGTAGGGCAGACCATGGATGATGGGACTTGCAGTACCTTCCCTCACTTTCCAAGACTGCTGCAAACCTAATCCAATCACTGATCAACACCAAACCTGCCACACAGAGCCCTCATGACCCACTCTACATCCTAGTGCAGTTTGGGGTGANNCGGACCACACGGGTGATGGGACTTCACCTTCACTCCTTCCGGAAAACAATGCACCCTCATCCATTCGCCAATACAGACCACACTTAGCACACAGAGCCCCCATGACCCAATCTACATCCTACTGCAATTTGGGGGAGGGTGGCTCACAGATGATGGGACTTGCCGTCCCTTCAATCATTTCATGATACCACTGCAACTCCCAATAATGATCGATCAAGGCCAAACTGGGCAGACAGAGCCTCCATGACCCACTCTAAATCCTGCTGCACTTTGGAGGAGGGTACACCATGGATAATGGGACTCACACTACCTTTACTAACTTCCTGAAACCACTTCGAGCCACGTACACTTATGATAAGGACCAACCTTGCAGATTGCAAAAAAAATTAAATACCTTGGGATCTTCATCACCGCAAAAAATACACAGTTACTCCAAAATAACTATGAATTTCAATGGAAAAGATCCAGGCAGATCTGGAGAAATGGAAAAACCAGAACTTGTCGTTCCTGGGTAGGGTGGCAACAATAAAAATGTCAGCCCTGCCAAAATTAATGTTCTTATTTCAAAACATATCGATACTAAGAAACGACGTAATGTTCAACAAATGGAACAAAGAAATTAGAAAATTTATATGGAAAAATAAGCAACCCAGGATAAGTTTGAAATTAATGACAGATGCGAAAACAAGGGGAGGCTTCGGGCTCCCGAACATCAGTCTATATTATGAAGCCTGCAATTTGACCGCCATTAAAGAATGGGTGTCATTAAGAAATTCCAATCTATTAGCACTGGAAGGCCACGATCTCCGGGCGGGGTGGCACGCGTACCTTTGGTACAACAGAAGGAAGGTGGAGAAAAATTTTGGGAATCACTACATAAGGGCCGCCCTCATCAAAACGTGGGAAAAGTACAGATCAGCTTTCTTCAGTGCTACCCCGTTATGGGTATCACCGTCAGAAGCATTTTATAAGAAATAACTTGCCGGACCCAAGTGGTTGACATACAAACAAATCTTAAGAAAGCCACCCGGTCATTGCGAAATGAAGGCGGCAGAAGAACTACAAAAAGAAGGGCACAACCTATCCTGGTTTCAGTACTATCAGATATTCCAAAATTACAAAACAGATAGCAAATCGACTGGGTTCATGGCAGAGGGCTTTTGGGAACAAATAATCAAGAATAACAAGAAGAACATCAGTAATTTTTACAGGCAGCTACTGAGGTGGCACCTTGCAGATGAGCAAGTCAAAAACTGCCAGACGAGATGGGCCCAAGACCTAGGCCACACCATCTTATACAGCCAATGGGAGGAGGTCTGGACGAAAAAATTAAGATACAATGCATCGGCAGACATCACTGAAAATTGGCTGAAGATGCAATTTCGTTGGCATCTACATCCAACAAGACTGGCGAAATTCAATAAGAACAACTCCAACGTATGTTGGAAATGTAAGAGTGAAACAGGGACATATATCCACCAATGGTGGAAATGCAAACTCTCAGTAAAATATTGGACGGCCAGACATAAGGAAATCGAAAAGATATTTAAAGTAAAATTTAGTATGGATCCGCAACACTACCTTCTAGGGCTGTCAAATCCAATTCTAAATAAGAATCAAGAAAAAATATTCTTCCTACTCAGCACTTGCGGCCGGATAGTACTGGCACGCCACTGGAAGAAAGACGACTGCCCGGAAACAGAAGAATGGTTGCTAAAGGCACTAGACTTAATTCATGCGTAAGCTATAGTACAAAATTTGAACGTGAAAAAGCAAAATACAGACTGGTCGGAGATAAAGGATTACATACAAAGAGAAGGACTTAAATGTGCCATACACCTAAACGACCTGTGAAGCACTAGAGCGAACAAAGCGTAAACATTGGAAAACTGTAGCTCAGTTAACGGAGCGAACTGAAGAGATAAAAATTAGATATCCTTGTGTTACTCTCGGGAAGTCGTTGTAACTCCTACCCCAGTCACTCCCTTCCCTGGGCACCACCCCTCCCTACCCTCCTACCCGCAACACCTGGGCAAGTCCCAGGGAGGAAAAAACCAATAAAAAACACTTGGGGAAAAAAAATGATAAGGACCAACCTTGACACACAATGCTTTTCTCAAATGACCCAGGCACCGCCGGGTCCCCAAGCTAGTAAGGAATAAAGTTAGTTAGTTAGTTAGTTCAAATGACAGCTTCTAGCACCAATATAATAACATTGGAATGTGTTTTTTGTATTGAACCTTCACAGCAAGGGAGAAAGCGGCTATTTTGATTTCGACAATCAAGGTTCTTCGATTCAAGAACAAGCAGAGGGTGAGTCTCTACACTGAGGCAGAATGAAGAGCGCCCTATTGCTTAGTCTGCGCGTGTTTGACCATTCGCTATCCAACTGCAAGGAGTGCTACTGAAGACCAATTGAGGATCAACTGAGGACCAGCTGAGGAAAAATCACCTTGCTCTGCGCATTTGCCAGGCCCAGGCCCGGATTACCCATAAGGCCACCCTAGGCCATTGCCTAGGGCGGCAGCCATGGGCAGGCAGCAGGTCCGGACCCCCAAAATTAAAAAAAAAAAAAAAAAAATTTAAAGTTCGAATCTTTGGGCGCTTGCTTCTGCACCTGCGCAGTAAAAGGAGGGGCGGGGCCAACGCGAGCGAGGAGGCGGCAGAGGGAAGCCATGTCAGACGCCTTTAGGGGCGGACTTCCCCCGCCTGTTCGCCGCCGCGTGGGTGCCGCTCCTTCCTTCACAGAGCGGCTCGGGCGCCTCCGCCATGTTCCTGGTGCTGCAGCGGCCGCCCGAACTTACCGTCCTTCCTTCCTTCTCTGAAGGAGGGAAACCCGCAGCACCCATGGGGGAGGGCACCGCGCGCTTGCTCCCCTGTCGCAGATCCCTCGCATCTGTGCAGCGCCCACCTCTTTCGGTGGGGCTGGATGACCGAAAAGAGGTGGGCGCTGCGCAGGATGCCGGACATGCGCGACAGGAGCGAGCGGCGCGGTGCCCTCCGCCATGTTCCTGGTGCTGCAGCGGCCGCCGAGGGTTTCCCTTCCTTCGGAGAAGGAAGAGGAAGGAAAGTAAGTGCCTCTGCCTCCTCCGGCATGTTCATGGGTGCCGCAGCGGCAGAAACATGGTGGAGGCAGAAAGACGCGCGCCGCGGCTTTCCTCCACCTCTTCCTCCCCGCCCTCGCCGCTGCCGCGCCTGACATCACCCAGCCCCGCCGAATGCACAGGACGCTGGGCATGCGCAGCAGGGCGCGAGAGGCGCGGCGCCCTCTGCCATGTTCCTGGTGCTGCAGCGGCTGCCCAGGGTTTCGCTTCCTTCGGAGAAGGAAGAGGAAGCAGGTAAGCTCCTGGGCGGCTGCTGCAGCACCAGGAACATGGCGGAGGGCGCTGAGCCGCTGCGCCTGTCAGCGCATGCCCGCAAGCGGCCCGCCCCGCAAGCAGCCCTGCCCCTGCAAGTGGCCCCGCTCCGCAAGCGGCCCCACCCCGCAAGCAGCCCCGCCTCGCCCCCAGGGCGGGCCTTCCAGAGTGTGGCATAGGGGCGCCACAAACTTTAATCCGGCCTGGCCAGACCATGCCTGGCGAATGCGCAGAAGGGTTCCTAAATGACAAGTTGTTTACCTGGTTCTAGTTTAGCTTCTTTCAATATTTCTGAAATTCTGCTGTTAATTTTCATATTTGCACTAAGCTCTTAAAGCTGCAGTTGCATGTTTTTAGATTTTTGTAAAGCTTTTCGACACTGGCCTGAGTTAAGAGATGAGCTCGTTATGAGTATTATTAATTTTTCCCCCCATGTTCGTTCTCTCTTGACCTAATACGTGAGCTCTGGTGCGCTACCTAGCGGTCAGGAGTGCCTTTCTTTTCAGCAGGATTTCTTAACCAGCTGCTGTGGGGCGGTTTATACCAAGGAACCTCCATGCTGCGCACGTTGAGAGCATCCCTGCCATGTTCTTTCTGTAGAGTTGTACATAAGTACATATAAATCTATTTAATAAAAGATTTATATTTTGGAAAAATGATCTTAACTGTTTTCAGTCTTTTCTTTCACCTGAACTCCACCAAGGAGCTTTGTGCACAGTAAGGTGACTTGTCCGGTTACTAGGGGTGGTATCTCCGGTTTAAATACTTTGAAATTCGTTAATTTTTCGTTTTTGAAATTAATTTCAAAGTATTTTGACCCTCGGGGCCCAACCCGGAAGTGAAATTCCTATGCCAAACCTGGGGGCCGCCATGTTTGAAAAAAAGCACGTAATTAGGTCGGTTTTTCCCCCTCCTCAGTTCTCAACTCGCGAGAGGAGGCTGGAGGGCAGCAGCAGCAGCAGCCCCTTTCCCTCGCCAGCTGAGAGCCAAGGCGGGCGCTTTGAAGCAGCCCGGCCGAGCTCCGCTCACCCAGGCTCTCCATCACAGGAGGGAGAGCCTGATCTCGGAGTCTGGATGCCCTCCACTCCTCCTCCCTGCCAAGATCTAAACCGCTCAATAACACAAACCAAAAAATTGAAAATAACAGTATCATGTATTGTAATAACATATGACCCCTTGTTAGTAACTTAAATTGCCCAAATGGGGCTCCTACCCGTGTTGTGAAAATACAGTTCAGTCCCAGGTCATGAATATGACCGCTCCAACACAATGTTCAAGTATTGACCCCCCAAAAATTGAAATAAACAAAAAACGCAATGCGCATGTAGATGAGGAAGGAAGTTTTAAGTTTAACCCACTGCGCCACTGAGGCCCCATATCTATCATACCATATATATATATATACTAGGCATGAGAAAATGAAATTAAAAGGATTCGTAAGAGATTCGTATGTAATGGGACTTTTGAGCTTTTACGGATCGCTGCCGCGAACCCGAGTAGACTTCCTTTACTGTCCTTGAGGCCAACAATTTGCGTTATGATCGTAATAAATTCTTAATTATTAATTAATTAATATTGTACTAATGTACTCACTTCTCCCTGTCTTCTCCCCCTCATTTCCTTCCCGCCTTCATTCAGCTTCTTCTTTTTCCCGCGTGATTTCTATGAGGAACTGGAAGTGACGCTGCTGCTAGGTAGGCAATGCATTCTGGAAAGTGTGTAGTCCTCACGCTTCCCCCCTCCTTCTCTTCCCGTTGCTCTGCTGCCATGCCCCATCCCAGGCCAGCTTCACACACACGCGCCTTCTCCTCCTCTCTCTCCCTGCGCTCTCTCAGATGCTTCTCTTCCCCCTTGCTCTGCTGCCATGCCCCATCGCAGGGGCCAACTTCAGCCCACCAGGTACGTGTTTTTGACATCAACACCCACCATTCCTCACAGCCTCAGGCCTCTTCCTTTTCCTCTCAGCCTGGGCAAACTTGGGCCTCGCTCCCTCAGGATCGGGTGAGAGAGGCAGCGAGGAGCGAGGGGGGCCTCCTCCTCCTTTTTTTGCTGCTTCCAAGAATAGAATACCCCTCCCTCCCTCCCTTCCTCCTTCCCTCCCTCCTTCCTATTTGGAGTCCCATCTAGAATTCAGTGTGGTTTATTCAAGTTTTGTTTCATAACTCCCAGAAATCCCAGCCAATTTACCAGCTGTTAGGATTTCTGGGAATTGTAGGCCAAAACTATCTGAATGCGCATGCTCTGTTTCACAATTACAACGATTTCGTTAGTACTTAAGTTACATTTTAGAAATTTTTGGAAATTTTTTTGTGTCTTTTCTTTTACTAATCAAAAAA
>JARBWK010000968.1:0-22619 GCA_030556195.1 Anolis apletophallus | reverse complement strand
TGGCGACACTGCTTGCTTTGTGGCACAATCCCATAGACTATCAACTCTATCATTATGTCTGTAATCAGGAGCAGAACACCTTCAAATTTAGAATTTCACCATTTAAACAAAAGTCCTCATCAGCCAACCAGGGCCCTGTGCTTAAATTAGCACACCTAAAGCAATGGTACCCCACTGACTCTGCCAAAGGGGCTGCTTTTCCTGCCCAAAGTGAGGGGAAGTTGTTAACCAAAGGGGCAAAAGAGCCTTCCATCAGGCACTGGCTATGCCAAAGGGGCTGCTTTTCCTGCCCAAAGTGAGGGGAAGTTGTTAACCAAAGGGGCAAAAGAGCCTTCCATCAGGCACTGGCTATGCCAAAGGGGCTGCTTTTCCTGCTCAGAGTGGGGGGTGACAGGAGATAGCGGAGGGGGAAAAAGAAGCAGGGAGATTTACAAACCACTTTCCTCCAGGGACAAAAGAGCAAAAGTCCAGCAGAGAGTAGAAGCGCCTTCTTCGTTGGGTTGAGTCTCACACCAGCGACAGGATCCAGAGGGAATGTCTCCTAAGAACTGGCCGAGGACTCCTCTAGATCTCAGCCCAGCCAAATACACCTGGCTGGCAACAGGCGCTTCCAAGAGGTCGAAGCAGGAAAGGAATCCGACTCCAAGGCTCCCCGCCAGCCTTTGGGGCGACGAGGCGTTGCTTTCATCCCATCGATGGGAAGGAGGAGGTCGGGAGAAGATTCCCTGGCCGCGTTTGCCCCGGAAGGAGGGCGATCGGGGGCTTTCCCCCCAGCGATGCAGCAAGGAGGGAGAGAAAGAGGGAGGGAGGGAGGGAGCAGAAGGGCGGCTTCAAGCCCCGGCGCAGCTTCGAGGAAAGGCACCCAAGCGCCCGCCCCGTCCCCAGGACTCCTAATCCGATCAAGCACAAGATTGAGCCTGTTGACATTCGCCAAAGGGATGGGGGCTTTCAGGCGAGGGGGGGAGAAGGCCCTTCTTGGGCCCATCCTCCGGGGCGTTTTCGGCTCCCCCCCCCCCCCTCGTTCTCTTCGGCTTCTTAGCAGGCGCTTTCCCATTCTTTCTAATGGGAAAAGCCACGGGGGAAAAGGAAGCTTCGGACTGGAGAAATGTCCCAGGACCCCAGCTTGAGAAGCATCCAATTGCCAGGAGCACAAAAGGACTTGCATGATATGTCGGTATTTTGTGCACAGGTTGAGTATCTCTTCTTCAGAAACGCTTGGGGTTAGCTTTGGATTTAGGATTTAGAAATTTCTTTCCTTCCTTCCTTCCTTTCCTTTCCTTCCTTCCTTCCTTTTTATCTTCCTTCCTTCTTTCTTTCTTTCCTTCCTTCTTTCTTTCCTTCCTTCTTTCTTTCCTTCCTTCCTTATCTGCCTTCCTTCTTATCTTCCTTCTTTCCTTCCTTCCTTCCTTCTTTCTTTCCTTCCTTCCTTCCTTCCCTCTTTCTTTCCTTCCTTCTTTCCTTCCTTCCTTCTTTCCTTCCTTCCTTCTTTCCTTCCTTCCTTCTTTCCTTTCTTCCTTCTTTCCTTCCTTCTTTCTTTTCTTCCTTCTTTCTTTCCTTCCTTCCTTCTTTCCCTCCTTCCTTCTTTCTTCCCTTTCTTCCTTCTTTCTTTCCTTTCTTCTTTCCTTCCTTTCTTCTTCCTTCTCTTCTTTCTCTTCCTTCCTTCCTTCTTTCCTTCCTTTTTTCCTTCCTTCTTTCTTTCCTTCCTTCCTTCTTTCCTTCCTTCCTTCTTCCCTTTTTTCCTTCTTTCCTTCCTTCCTTCTTTCTTTCCTTTCTTCTTTCCTTCCTTCCTTCCTTCTTTGCGTCCTTCCTTCTTTCCTTCCTTCCTTCTTTCTTCCCTTTCTTCCTTCTTTCTTTCCTTTCTTCTTTCCTTCCTTCCTTTCTTCTTCCTTCCTTCCCTTCCTTCCTTCTTTCCTTTCTTCTTTCCTTCCTTCTTTCCTTCCTTTCTTATTTCCTTCCTTTCTTATTTCCTTCCTTTCTTATTTCCTTCCTTCTTTCCTTCCTTTCTTATTTCCTTCCTTCTTACCTTCCTTCCAGTCTGTGTATACATGTTCCTTTTTATTACAAATAACAATAATAAATAATAAACTTTATTTATACCCCGCCACCATCTCTCCGAAGGGGACTCGGGGCGACTTACATGAGGCCAAGCCCAGAAGTGCATTTTGATATAGTAACACAAAAAAACATAAAGTAACATCACAGTAAAATAGAATGAAAATAAAAAAATAAAAATCAAATGCAAAATATAATAAACCGTGCTTTTTGGCTTTTGAACTCCCATCCGCTGTGTTTTTCAGTTTTTATGTGTGATGGTCACTCGTTGGCCTGGTATGTGTATTGTGTCCAAATTTGGTGTCAATTCATCCAGTAGTTTTTGAGTTATCTTAATCCCACAAACGAACATTGCATTTTTATTTATATACATCAAAGTTTTAGTACACAAATCATTAAAAAGGAATTGTGGGTATGGATGGGAGTAGGGTGAGAAAGGGGTAACGCAGGTGGGTTTAGTTTACAGGAGGAGAATTGAGAAAGGGGTAGGAGGGGGCACTGGAATGTGGCGCAGCTGGCTGGGAGTCAGCTGCATAAGATCTCTACTAACCAGAAGGTCATGAGTTTGAGGCCTGCCCAGGTCGGGGTGAGCTCTCGACCAATTTGTGTAGCTCGTTGCCGACCTTTGCAACCCGAAAGACAGTACCCGAAAGTAGGAAATTTAGGTACCACTTTGTGGGGAGGCTAAATTTAACTGATTTGCGAGGCCTTTTTATCTTCCTTCCTTCTTTCTTTCTTTCCTTCCTTCTTTCTTTCTTTCCTTCCACTTGGTATCCATGAATCTGTCTAATCCTGCCTTGAAGCTTTCCAGGCTGACAGCTGTCACACAAAAAGTACACAAAAAGAATGGCGGAATGCGACAGCTCCCCCTGGTGGCCAGAAGCTGAAATGTTAAATTGCCTCTGTGTATCTGTCTATATATGTTGTATGTCAATGGCATTGAATGTTTGCCTGTATATGTGCATTGTGATCCACCCTGAGTCCCCTGCAGGGTGAGAAGGGCGGAATATAAATGACATAAATAAATAAATAAATGGGGGATTTGGTAAAGCAGGATGTAGGTTCTGACTTCCAATCTTCTTCACTACAGTTGTTAATAATCCTTAGTTCATAAAAGTCTCTTCCACGAAGCCGTCTGACTCTTTCATGATGTCTTCCTTAAGAGCATTGTAATTTTGTATTCATCTTATATCTATTTTCCATTTCAGGTTTTCTTGAATTATGAAATTATTTACTGGTGACCAGTCTGTTTTTGATATCTTCAGATTCTGCTTTGTACTCCCCAATTGGGTTAATGCATCCATAGTCATAATATCTGTAATTTTCATTAGCCCCTGTTCTTGTGTTGGGATCTCCTTTGTTCTCCAGAGTCTCGCATAGTTTATTCTGGCCGCTGTCACCAAGTAATTAAAAAGTTTGTCCTTGCTGTGTTCCATTTCAAAATCGGTTATACCCAGTAGGAAATATTCTGGTTTGAGTTCAATTTATCTTTTCTGTTTGTTTGTTTTTTCATGTATATTCCTCCAATAGGATCTAGCCACTTTGCACGTCTACCAGATATGAAAAAATGTTCCAGTTTGTTCTTCGCATTTCCAGCATCTAACATTTACTTTTGGATAATATTTAGCCAGTTTCTGAGGTGTGATGTACCACCTGTACATCTGTTTTAACCAATTGGCTTTAGGATTTTGAAATACCTATATTTAAAATATTCCACCCTTCTCACCCCGCAAGGGACTCAGGGCGGATTACAATGTACATATACATGGCAAACATCCAATGCCATAGGCACACAACATATATACACAAAAGCAAAGGGGTAGCAAAAGGTACCACTTAAAACAGTGAAACAGTATCTGTGTGTGACTATAGTATATAGGCACCCAAAAACTATGTAAAGTGTAGTAGGATAATCTAAATCAAAATATAGTCTTATTTATTACTACTACAATAGCCGGTAAGTACCTAATATTTTCCAGGCACCACCTCATATACAGTACATCTGGTAGAACACGATACGTAAGCAGAGAAACATGGCAAAACAAACAAATGCACTCAATAAGTAATACATCAACAAATTGTACATAGTAGAAGGAAGGACAATGTGACACAGCAATGTACAATAACTGCAAAGTTTAACACTATATAAGAACATAAGAACATAAGAAGAGCCATGCTGAATCGGGCCTCAGCCCATCTAGTCCAGCATTCTGTGTCACACAGTGGCCCACTAGTTGTACACGGGAATCTCTAGCAGAAAGGAGGGCAAAACCCTCACCTGCTCCCGACCCCCACAACCAATACCCGGGGAAAATCCTGCCTGCCTCCATCAACACAGAGGTGGCACTTGGATGTCCATTTCAGTAACTACTGATTCCCTTGGTATCCATGAATCTGTCTAATCCTGCCTTGAAGCTTTCCAGGCTGACAGCTGTCACAACCTCCTCTGGAAGTGAGTTCCATAACCCAATGACCCTCTGGGTGAAGAAATATTTCCCTTTATTAGTCCTAACTTTCCTACCTTGGAGCTTTAGGGAGTGCCCCCTAGTCCTAGTGTTGGGTGACAGAGAAAATATTTTTTTCTTTATTCACCTTTTCTATCCCATGCATGATTTTATACACTTCGATCAAGTCACCTCTTAAACGCCGTCTTTCTTTTTTTAAAAAATGGTTTTTATTGAGATTTTCAAAATTTTATAAAACACTTCAAACATACAAATATACAATACCGAAACAAAAGGAAAAGGGAAAGGGGGGGGGATAGAGGGATAATATTTGACTTCCGTTCTAGTTCCGTACTTTTTCATATTTCATTAATCTATTATTTCTTTTACACTGGGCATCCTAAAGTGCTCTTACTCATAAAGTTATTTCTTTTGATAAATGACAGGATGTTTCAATCTATTTTCATTGCTTTTATGTATTCCTTAATTACAGTCCAATCTGTCATCGTGTTCCCCTTGCCATTATTCTGGCGAAGCCAGTATGTTAGTTCGTCCATTCCCTTGATTTCCAGCACTTTTTCCAACCATTGTTCTTTGTCCGGGATGAGGTTCTGCTTCCAAAGTTTAGCGAAGACTATCCGTGCCGCCGTGGCCAAATACACAAAAAGTTTCTGTTGATTTTCGTTTTCAAATATATTTTCACCTATTAATCCTAATAGGTATAGTTCCGGTGTTATTGGAAAGTCTATTTTTAATATTTGTTTACATTCCTGATGGATCATTAACCAATAATCCTTTGTCCTGGGGCATGTCCACCACATATGATAAAAGGTGCCTTCCTGTATTTTACATTTCCAACATTTGTTGTCCATGTTTTTGTACATTGCATTCAATTGTTTTATGTAATGTACCATCGATGGATCATTTTAAGCCAGTTTTCCTTCAAATCAGTTGCATATGTGATTTTAAGATTTTTCCGCCATATTGTTTCCCATTCTCTAAATTGTATTGGTCTCCCTATATTCTGAGCCCACTTCACCATTGTTTGTTTAATTATCTCTTCCTCTGTTGTCCAGGCAAGGAGCGTGGAGTAAATCTTTGATGTTATCTTCTTTTCAGATTTCAGAATTTTGTCCCAACTTCCTTCACTTTCACTAAATCCTTTGACCTTATCTTTATTAAACCATTCTCTTAGTTGAAAATAATGGAGCCATCGAACACTGGGGAAGTTTTTTGATATTTCTTCCTGTGACTTCAGGATATATTCACCATTTTGTTTCTTTAAAATATCTTTATATTTAGGCCATTCTGTCCAGCCTAGTAATCTTCGTTGATCCGCTTCTAGTGGTGAAAGCCATAGTGTTGTCTTGGTGCATATCCGGTTCTTATATTTATTCCAGGTCTTCATTAGAGAGGAACGTATAAAATGGTTACCAAAGTTTTTTCTTTTGTGGTGCCACTGTACCATAGGCACGAGTGCCAACCTTTCTTAAGCCGAATCCTTCTAGGATTAAGATTTTATTGTTAGATAAGAGCATCCAATCTTTTAACCATGCCAGGGTAGATGACTCATAGTATGTTCTGAGGTCTGGAAGTCCAAAGCCGCCATTTTCTTTTGACATTATCATTATATTATATTTTATTCTTGGTTTTTTTCCCTTCCAGATAAATCTCATTATATCTTTTTTTTTTTATAAATATTTTTTATTGAACAGTTTTCATTTTCCAGACATACATGATAACAATGGGAAGTAATCGGGTATGGGTAAGGGAGGGAGGAAAGGGTCCAATAGGGAATGGGGGATACATTGACTTCGTTCTCATTTCACGCTATTTATATATTTCGTTACAATAATCAATATTTTATTCGAGGCATCCCTGATGCTCTTAATCTTCCTAATCTATTACTGACAGTGTTCCTTTCCTTTCTTATGCATTTTTCATATATTCATCAATCAAGGTCCAATCTGTCTTTATAACGCCTTTGCCATTATTCTGTCTCAACCAATACGTTAGTTCATCCATATCTTTTATTTCAATTGTTTTACATATCCACTGCCCTTAGTGGGTATGAGGTTTTGTTTCCAAATCTTTGCAAATTCTATCCTAGCTGCGGTCGTCAGGAATATGAAGAGTTTTTCTATGTTGTCATTAACAAAAGTATCGTCTTCAATCAGGCCTAATAAATATAATTTGGTCTCATCTTGTATTCAATTTTCAGTATTTTTTTACATTCCTCATGTATCATTTGCCAATATTCTTTCGTTTTGGGGCACGTCCACCATGTATGGAAGAAGGTGCCCTCTTGATTCTTACATTTCCAGCACTTATTTTCTACATTTTTATACATTAAGTTCAGTTTTTGGGGGTAATATACCAACGGTGTATCATCTTTAACCAGTTCTCCTTTAAGTCAGTCGCATAAGTAATTTTCAGGTGTTTGCACCAAATTTTTTCCCATTCCTTAAACTGAATTGGCCTCCCAATATTTTGTGCCCACTTTATCATTGATTGTTTAATTACATCCGTCTCCGTCGCCCAATTCAACAACATGGAGTATATTTTGGATATTATCTTCTTCTCCATTCTCAATATCAAGTCCCAGGGTCCATCAGTATCACTAAACCCTTTAATCCTATCCATATTAAACCATTCTCTGATCTGGAAGTAGTGGAGCCATCTTACGTTACTAAATTTCCTTGCGATTTCCTCTTGAGTTTTTAATATAAAAGTTCCTTCTTTCTTCATTATGATATCTTTATACTTTGGCCATTCTGTCCATCCCAGCAGCCGTCTCTGGTTTGCTTCTAAGGGTGATAGCCATGTCGGAGTCTTGACATATATGTAATCTTTATATTTATTCCAAACTTTCATCAGAGAGGAGCGTATGAAATGGTTACCGAAATTCTTCTCCTTTTGGGTTCCTCCGTACCATAGGTAGGAGTGCCACCCCTTTCGTAGGTCAAAACCTTCTAAAATTAGAATTTTACTTTTGGTTAGGGTTATCCAATCCTTGATCCATGATAATGCACAGGCTTCATAATAAAGCTTCAGATCTGGTAGGGCAAAGCCTCCCTTTTCTTTTTTATTTATGTTCTTAGTTAAGATTTTTGTCTTCTTTTATTTAATTTGAAACCAGCCACTTCTCCATACTCTTCAATTGTAAGTAGCCATTCACATATATTCTTTTTAGGATTTTCTACTATACAAATCACATCGTCCGCAAAGGCTCTTACTTTGAATATTTGCTTATCAATCTTTAATCCTTTTAGGGCCTGGTTGTTCCTTATTTTCATAAGAAGAGTTTCTAGCGAAGATAAAGATTAATGGAGAGCGGGCATCCTTGCCTAGTTCCTTTCTCAATGTTAAATTCTTCTGTCGCTGTCCCATTTATCCATATCTTTGCTTTTGATTTTGGTAAATTGCTTCAATTGCATTTTGAAATTGAAATCCTATATCGATCTCTTTTAATGTCAATTTGAAGAAGTTCCAGTTCAAATTGTCAAATGCTTTCTCAGCATCAATGGAGAGCAAGGCCAATTCTTGTTGGTGATTTGTTTCATAATATTCTAGTACGTCAACTATTACTCGCACATTGTCTTTTATATTTCTATTTGGCAGGAATCCATTCTGGTCTTCGTTGATCCACTCCAATAGGAACCCTTTAAATCTGTTAGCTAATATTGGCGCAAAATCTTATAATCGGTGTTCAATAGCGAAATGGGTCGATAATTCTTTATATCCTCTGGATCTGTTCCCTCTTTATGAATCATCACTATATCTGCTACTCTCCAAGAATCCGGTAATTCTTTCTCATGTAGTGCCTTGTTCAATATCACCTTTAAAATAGGTACTATTTCATCCGACATCGCTTTGTAGAAACAGGCAGTATACCCATCTGGTCCTGGTGCCTTATCATTTCTCAAGTTTTTGATTGCCTTTTTTATTTCTTCTACTGATATATCCTTGTTCAGACTAAGGCGCTGATCCTCCGTTATCTTATTCAGTTTTAGCTTATTTAGATAACTTATAATTTTTTCTTCCTGGATGTTGCCTCCTGAATAGAGCAATTTATAGAAGTCTTTGAACTCTCGCCTTATTTGTACATCCTCCGTCACAGATCTGTCTTTTACCTTGATTTTCACTATTTGTTGAGATTGTTTCTTTTTTCTTAATCTTCTCGCAAGCCACTTCCCAATTTTATTCGCATTTTCAAAGGAGTTCTGTTTTATATATTTCATCTGTTTTGCCATCTGTTCTATCTCCAAATTATGTTTATCTTTCCTTAATATTTCTAATTGTTTTGGTATTTTCTTATTCCCTGGGCTTTTTTTCAGTTTATCTTCCAGCTGCTTTAAATCTTCCTCTATCTTGGACAATTTCAATCTTCTTAGCTTATTTCTGTTCCGGAGGTGTGGAGGACTCCAAAAGTCCCCCCTTAGATCCTGGATTGAGGGGATCTTGAGGCGCGTAGCCAGCTGGTCCTTTCGGTGCCCCAAGAACCCCCATCCCTCAAGGAGGGGGTCAGAGGAGTGCGAAAGTAGACCGCGGCGGACCGAAGGTCGGGAAGGGGAGAAATCCCTCAATTACTATCCCAGCTCATCTCTATTATAAGAATGGAAGAAGAAAGGAGGGCAAACAAGTAAATCTCCCCATCTATAAAGAAAAGTTCAGAATTCCACGCTAGAGAGGCGTTACCTACGGGAAAGGGTGAAATAAAAACAGCTGAAGCCCAAGAGAGGAAGAGAGTGAAGGAACAAATAAAGCCTAGCCATTGCTAATCAAATAAATTTTCTAAAAAAAAAAAAAGAAAGGAAAACTGAAGACACAAGAAGTGTTTACTAAATTCTAAGTAACTGCTGGAGGGGCTGGAGGGAAGACAGTGTGGAGGGGATTGAGAAGAGACTATTATAAATATCGCTTCTATCAAATAACTAAATTAAACAAGCCATCAAGTATCTGTATAAGAGACTGTGACTGTGATTGAAAAGGATCTATAAAACGGACTAAGCAAGATGGCACTGACCTTGGCCTTGGATTGTTATGGCTACGCTCCCTTTCTTCATAACAACTGAAAATCGAAGACACCTCCTGGTGAGCAAACACGAGGCGGAAGAGGAAGTGAGGAGGAATAAGAACACAGTGACGCTCACCATAGAGAGGAAGATCGGAGGACTGAAAGTATACAGAGACCGGAAGGAAGGAAGTCGGCCCATACAACAGGGGGACCGGAAGTGAGATCAGAGGCCGGAACCCATAGTCAGGAAGAAGAAAACCATAGAGAAAAGCATAGAGAAAGATCGAGGAAAAAAAAAGGAGACACAAAACTACACAATCAAATAAGAAGATCAAGGAAGAGAAGTAGACGAGGACCTCGGGGACAGCGGCGGAGCGGTGACCGGTGGCGGGGCGAGGCTGGGCGAGGAGCGGCGAGGTGGCGACGGGACCAGGAGGAGGAAGCAGACGGAGCGGCTAGACAAGGACGAGAAGCAGACGGGTTTCTAAGAGGGGAACGAATCTGGATGGCGGAAGAACCCCTGGAGACAATTTGAAGCATCGAACTCTGATTTCATAGACCCGGACCAATTGAAGATACAGTAATGCAATAAATAAGAAAGAGACTGAATTAAATATAAGGGGAAAAGGCCTAGGGAAGGAGGGAATTAATTGATACTTGTGAATTATTGGGAGATCGACTGTGATTGATTGTGGCCACTTGTGGGAAGTCAACTGGTAATTAATTGCAAAGGGTGGTTATAGATAGAAGTAAATATAGATTGGGTGCATTTAACTGAATAAATTAAACAGGGTGGTAATCAATTAAGTGTCCGAGAAAATTTACGGGTTAATATATCAATAATAATTTATTGGAGTGAAAATATTTAAAATATACAAATATACAAATATTTGGATACCCTTACCCCCATGTGAGAATTATCGACAATATACAATATACAATATATAAGGGTAAAGTGAACGGGGGGAAGAGAGACTGGGAAGTGATATAAGAAAACTGTTTACCATACTAACTGTGCTAACTGTATTAATTGTATCAACCATGACAATGCCCAAGGGTAAAGATGGGAGAGAAACAAAACCACTGCCTAGAAGAGGCTCATTCTCAGGCCAGGGGGGCCAGAGGAGGGGGACTAAAAGAATTACTAAAAGAAATCCAGAAAGATATCCACAAGATGGCAATCAAACAAGACAATTGGCAGTGAAACAAGACCAACTACAAAAATGGCCGAGAAACATGAAACACAACAGAAAGATACCCAAGAAGAAATGCTTACGATGAAGCGAGAATTAAAAGAAGAATGGTGTACTATGAAAAAAGAAGTATCAGATGCACTCCAAGATATAAGCCAAATAAAAACAGACCAGAGTAAAATGGAGAAGACCCAAAAAAAGATCCAGAAAAAGGTAGAAACCATGGAAAAGAAAAATACTACGTCAGAAAGAACGCAGGAAAGATTGGAATATGGGGAGATGGAGCACCAGCTTAGAATTAGGAATGTACCAGAACAGGATGGCGAGGATATCCGCGAGATAATAATTACCTTGATGGCAAAAGCAATGGACATACCGGAGAGAGAGATGGATAGGGAAGTTGACAAGATCTTCAGAATACAGACTAATTATGCTAAGAAAAATAAGACCCCTCGGGATATTATCGTGAATTTTATTCGTAAGAGGATGCGGGAGGAAGTATGGCGGAAGACAAACACCAACCCAATCAAATTTAGAGAGACAAAGTGATGGTGCTCGGGAATTTCCTATTTCCATGCTGAACAGAAGGAGGAAATATTTCTTCCTTACCAAAGAACTTAAACACCTGAACATTAGGTTCAGGTGGGAGAGGTATGAAGGAATCATGGTGACCTACAAAGAAGAGAAAATTTGGCTAACCTCCGAAGATAAAGCGAAGGATTTTTACAGGAGATTAGAGAAAGAAAGAAAATTAGGACCCCACTTAGCTCGCTTGAAAAGGAGAAATCTGCTAAAAGGAAGGTCACAACACCCCCGGAATCTCAAGGCGCGACCGCCTCAACATCCGCCTTCACGGACCCGCCAGAAGGGCTAGAGGACGAGTTAGAAGAAGGGGAAGAAGAGGGAGAGGACAGCGGCTCAGATATAGATGATATTGTAAATAACCCCCGATGTCTAGTTTTGTGCAAGAATTGAAACTAGACTCTAACAATGTGAATGGCTTAAATTCTCCCAATAAAAGAAAACGAGTTTTCAACCAAATTAAGAATGGACATTATAATGTGATAGCATTACAAGAAACACATATTAAACAAAAACATGTTTCCCACCTAACGCAGAACTCATTAGGAAAGTTTATTACTCCTGTGCTCGGAGAAGAAAAGAGGGGTCGCAATATACATAGATGAAAAAATCAATTCACAATTCCTATTTAGAGATGAAGAAGGAAGAATGCTCGCAGTAAAAATAACTGCGGGCGCAGAGACAATTATAATTTGTAATGTATACGCTCCTAACGCATCTAAGAAGAAATTTGTGGAGAACCTTAAAAGAAAATGACTGGTGAACAGGGCGACCATCTAATTGTGTTAGGAGACTTCAATGGAGTTATGGATAAACATATGGACAAAACAAAAACAACTCAGAGATCAAACGCAGATGACAGAAGTACACTACCCGATAACCTAGTAAAATGGATGAGAGAATATGACCTGGAGGATATGTGGAGACTTCGTAATGAAAACCAAAAGGACTATACTTATTACTCTGCCCGACACAACAGCTGGTCAAGGATTGACATGATATGGGTAACAAAGACACTTGTAACGAAGGTAGAAGATATAAAGATACTTCCCAGAGATATATCAGATCACGGAGCATTGATAATGACAATAAATCAGAAGAGAGGGACGAGGAAATGGAGACTTAATGAGAACCTACTGAAAACACCGGAAGATATAAAGATATATAAGGATAAGACTAAAGAGTACTTTGAACAAAATATAAAGGAAGAGACCCCAATACAGATTGTCTGGGATGCATTTAAAGCAGTGATACGAGGACACCTGATTCAACACAAATCTCATTATATCTTTATTCCATTTTTTGAATGTCTCCATATTTCTAATTATTGGTAGATTCTGAAATAAGTATAGCATTTTTGGTAGCAGATTCATTTTTACCGCTGCAATTCTTCCCAGTAGTGAGAGATTTAATTTCTCCCATTGTGTCAGATCCTTCTTCATTTTCTCCCATTGGACTAGATAGTTATTTTTTAACAAATGTAAATTTCTCGAAGTGAGCCAGATCCCTAAATATTTTATTTTTGGAACTACCTCTATACCTGTCATTGCCTGTATATCAGCTTGCTTTTGTTTGGACATATTTTTAGTTAAAATTTTTGTCTTCTTTTTATTCAGTTTGAACCCTGCTACCTCTCCAAAATCATCAAAAGTCTTTAGCCACTTCTCAATATTAGCTTTTGGGTTTTCAATTATACAGATCACATCGTCAACAAATGCTCTGATTTTGTAAGTATGTCTGTCGACCTTAAGTCCGGTCAATTCCGTATTCTTTCTTATTTTCATTAAAAGTGTCTCCAGAGCGAAGATAAAGATCAGCGGCGACAGCGGACATCCTTGACGAGTTCCCTTTCCGATTTCAAATTCTTCAGTAGCTGAGCCGTTTATCCACATCCTCGCCTTTTGTTTCTTGTATATTGCTTCGATCGCGTTCTGAAATTGGAAACCGATATCTATTTCCTTAAGCAAAATTTTAAAGAAGTCCCAATTCAAATTATCAAATGCTTTTTCAGCATCTATTGAGAGGAGAGCTAGGTCCCTTTGATGGTTGGTTTCATAATATTCAATTACGTTTAAAATTGTCCTTACATTGTCCTTAATGTTTCTGTTGGGTAGAAATCCTGTTTGGTCGTCTTTAATCCAGTCTATTAGGAAATTTTTGAATCTATTAGCCAATATTGTGGAGAAAATCTTGTAGTCTGTGTTTAGGAGGGAGATTGGGCGATAATTCTTTATATCTTCTGGATCTGATCCCTCTTTATGTATCATAACAATATCTGCCACCTTCCAAGAATCGGGTATTATTTTATCTGTTAATGCCTTATTTAAAACCTCCCTTAATGTTGGTAATAATTCTTCTTGCATCGTTTTATAGAGACAAGCCGTGTATCCATCTGGCCCTGGTGCTTTATCATTTTTTAGAGTCTTGATTACTCTTTTTATTTCATCTGTTGTTATTTCTTTGTTCAGCCCTAGTCTTTGGTCATCCGTAATCTTGTTTAGTTTCAAAGTATTCAAATATTGATTAATCTTGTCTTCTGTAACCGGTGTATTAGAATATAGCTGACTATAGAAATTTTTGAATTCTTGTCTTATTTGATCATCTTCTGTAAGATATTTCCCTTGTTTTTTTAATTTTTATGATCTGCTGGGATTGTTTTTTCTTTCTTACGCGTCTTGCTAACCATTTGCCAACCTTATTAGCATTTTCAAAGTTATATTGTTTTACATATTTTAATTGCTTTGCCATTTGCTCCATTTCTAAGTTTTGTTTCTCTCTTCTCAATCCCTCTAGTTTTTTTTTGGAATTTTCTTATTTCCGGGACTCCTTTTCAATTGATTCTCCAATAGTTTCAGATCTTCATGTATGGAGTCCAGTTGCTGTTTTCTTATTTTATTTCTCATAGCATTTTGCTGTATAAGGTGGCCGCGCATTACCGCTTTGTATGCATCCCAGACTACTTGAATTTTGGTGTCTTCGTGCGTGTTTAATTCAAAATATTCTTTCGTCTTATCCTTATTCCTTTTTATGTCTTCCGGTGTTTTCAGAAGATTTTCGTTTAGTCTCCATTTCCTTGATCCTCTCCTCTGATTCACTGTCATTGTTATAGCCCCATGGTCCGAAATGTCCCTGGGGTGTATCCTGATGTCTTGTATTTTTGTCGTCAATGATTTGGTCGTCCAGATTATATCTATTCTTGACCAGCTGCTGTGGCGATTAGAATAGAATGTATAGTCTTTAGTTTTGGGGTTTATTTATTTATTTATTTATTTATTGGGGCTTCTTCGCCGCCGACTCCCGAGGGCTCACGGCGGCTCACAGAGCCAGTGGCACAGCGCCAAAGGGTTAAAACATAAAACAGTTAAAAACACAGTTAAAACAATAAAATACAATATAACCAATAGAACAGCCGCAAATATCGGTTGTGGATTCTCCATGCATCTTCTAGGTCATATTCATTCTTGAGTTTACTAAAGCTATCTGGTAGAGTAGAGGTGTCATTTTTATTTGTCTTTTTTATTATTCTAGATTTGTCCAATGTCCTGTCCAATACACCATTAAAATCACCTAGAATTATCATGTGATCCACATGTTCATTATTTAGTTTTTGTTTGAGAGTTTCTATAAACTTTTTCTTAGATGCATTTGGAGCATATATATTACATATCAAAATTGTCTCCGTACCTATGATTATTTTGGCTGCTACCATTCTGCCTTCATCATCTCTGAACAAAAATTCTGATTTAATTTTTTCCTCTATGTACAAGACTACTCCCTTTTTCTTGTCCGGTGCAGAGGAATAGTAAGCTCATCCGTATAGTAAGCTCATCTGTCGACAAGTTACTAGCTGCAGCTAGACCAACTACATGCTCCCTCGACCCGTGCCCCTCCTGGCTTGTTAGAGCGTGTCGGGAGGGGCTACGAGGCCCCCTGGGCACGATCATAAATAGCTCCCTTGAGCAAGGAGTCTTCCCGGGGGGGACTGAAAGAGGCAATGGTGAGACCGCTGCTGAAGAAGCCGAATTTAGATCCTTCGGCTCCTCCAATTACCCGGCCAGTTTCCAACCTGCCTTTCTTAGGCAAGGTGATTGAGAGGGCAGCAGCGGATCAGCTGCAGCAGTTCTTGGAAGACACAGCTGGACTTGATCCCTTCCAGTCCGGCTTCCGTGATGAGGCACGGGACGGAGACCGTGCTTGCCGCCATTACAGACCAACTTCGCGCCAGCTGGACCAGGGTGGATCGGCACTGCTCGTCTTGTTAGATCTGACGGCAGCTTTAGATACTGTAGATCACGCATTGTTAACCCACCGTTTAGCCGGCTCCGGGGTTGGGGGGACCGCCCTTAAATGGGTGGCCTCCTTCCTCCGGGACCGGGGACAACGTGTGGAGGGGGGCGGGAGGTCTCTGGGAGATTCCCACTTGACTGTGGGGTCCCCAGGGGCCATCCTCTCCCCTTATTATTTAACGTGTACATGCGCCCCTGGCCCAGCTGGCCCGCGACTTTGGTCTGGAGTGTTATCAGCACGCTGATGACACCCAGCTTCTGCTGAGAATGGACGGCAGGCCGGACACCGTACCCGATTGTTTCCATCAGTGCCTAGAGGCCGTGACTGGTTGGCTGCGGGCTAGCCGGCTGAAGGTGAACCCGTCGAAGACGGAGATCTTGTGGCCTGGTCGACCTGGGCGGGATGAGTGCCGGTTGCCTACCCTGGACGGCGAACGGCAGCCCGTCGCCTGTTGTTAAGAGCCTAGGTGTCCACCTGGACCCCTGCTGACCATGGAGACCCAGGTCTCCGCGGCCAGCAGGGCGTCATTTTTCCACCTACGACAGGCTAGGCGACTGGCACCCTACCTTTCCAGGGACGACCTGGCCACGGTGATCCAAGCGACGGTCATCTCGAGATTAGACTACTGTAACGCCCTCTCGTTGGCCTTCCCTTGGCGACAGTTCGGAAACTCAAGCTAGTGCAGAATGCCGCTGCTCGCTTGCTGACGGAACGCCGGTAAGGGAGCACATCACGCCCATCCTCCGGCAGCTGCACTGGCTGCCTATTGAGTACCGAATTGCCTTCAAGGTGTTGGTGTTAACCTTTAAGGCTCTACACGGCCTAGGGCCTGCGTACCTGAGGGCCGCCTTGCCCCATACATTCCCCCGAGATCACTACGTTCTGAGGAGTCGAATTTGCTCCTGATTCCATCGGTCCGCGCCTGTCACCTGTCTGCTACCAGGCAAAGGGCTTTCTCCGTGGCAGCTCGGTACTCTGGAACTCTCTCCCGGACGACGTCCGAGCTGCCACGGAGCTCATCCCGTTCGCAGGGCTTGTAAGACCGCCCTGTTCAGACTGGCCTTCGGCTAGGCGAGTAAGCCGAATGTACTCATCTTCCTAATCAGCACCCTGGTTCAGGAATGCCATGGCATGTACATAATTTTAATCTCGGGACCTATTGTATTTTGTTTTATTGTATGTTTTATGTTGCATTTTATTGTATGGCGACATGGATGTACATGCCTGCCGAATTTTATGATGTTATCCGCCCCGAGCCTGCAGGGAGGGGCGGAATACAAGATGGAACAAATAAATAAATAAATAAATAAATAAATCCCAACTTCTTCTGGGTTAAGTGGGATATGCCTTTCCTGCGTCCTCTCCATGGTCGTAGTCTTTTTTTCTATACTCTCGACTTTCTTCTGAGTCTTTTTTTTGGGTTTTTTCCATTTCTGCTTGGTCAGTCTTTAATTGCTTCACATCCTGTAGAGCATCTGAGACTTCCTTTTTCATTGTGCTCCATTCCTCTGTTAATTTCTTCTGCATAGTCACCATCTCCTCCTGTGTGACTTTTTGCTGGCTTTCGTGTGTCACTGCCATGTTTTGAAGTAGGTCCGTTTTAACACCTAGTTTCTGTATCTCTTTTTGTATATCTTTAAGGAGGTCTCTCAGTCCGCCCTCCTCCGGTCCCTGTCCGGAGAGTGAGCCCCTTCTTGGGAGGGGTTTACTATCTTTTCCATCTTTCTTTGATGCTGCCATTCTTGTTTCTATTTGTCTGGAGTGCGTCAATGCTATAACAATTGATAGGAAACAATAAGGTAGTTCTCAGTCAAACCCTCAGGTCAATCCTCTTCTTAAATTAGTTAGTGCCCTCTGGTCAGCAATTTATCAACTCCACATTTTATACAACATATAATCCAAAAATTCATTAACCATCAATCAACCCATCCAATTAAGTTCACTTTTAAAATTAATTTGCTCCCCGGGTTCATCAATTAGTTTTCCAATTAGTTTGCCAATTATTAGGCTGAATTATTATTTCATTAGTTCCCTTAATTCATTCACTTTCAATTCAAGACACACCTTATAAATTACTTAGGTATTCAAATGGTATTATTTCATTAATTCTCAATGGTTAATAAACCCCTCTCCGTATTCCCTCTTTGTTATTCCTCCCTCCCCTTTGTATATCTCTTGTCTTAATTCTATGCCTTAGCAATATATCAGATCTTTATGTATATATATGCAATCTTATGGACCAATTTTCAAAGTCAATGGCCTCTATTTTATTGACTCAGGCTTCCGGTGGGTGGAAAATGGCGATGGGCACGGTTTGCTGAGCTCCCGAGCGAGCCACCCGTTCCAGCCGGTCAGGAGGACGCAAGAGTCCCCCCCTCTCATCCTGGATCGAGTGGAAGAGAGGCGCGTAGCCAGCTGGTCCTGTCGATGCCCCTAGAACTTCCATCCCTCAAGGGTGGAGGTCGCGGGGTGCAAGCGGGCCGAGGACGGGAAGTGGAGGAAACTCCACAGCAACTATCCCACACCCACTAAATAAGAAAGAAACAGTACGAAAGGAGAGCAACACCAAGTAAGTCTCCCCAAAGGCAAAGGAATAGTTCGAACTCCGTATTTGAGAGGCATAGCCTAAGAAAAAGGGGGACGGCCTGAAAGGAGACCCCCCCCCGCAAAAGAAAGAAAGAGAGGAATAAGAGATTACTTCCCCTTTGGCCAAGGGTGAGAGAGGAGAGAGGAGAGTATCCGTCCCTTAAAGGGTCTTCCAGTTGAGCTAAAGGAAAGATCAAGCCGGGAAAGAGGGGAAAGAGCGAGACACCCCCCCCCCCTCCGGGCGGACGGCTAGGAGGTGGGAGACGGGAGAAACTAAACGGGAAGGCGGTGGCGGTGGCGAAGGCAAAAAAATTAAGGCACAAGTTAAATAAACCAAGGAAAGTCAAAGACTTGGGAGACCACAAAACAAGCAAAAGAAATAAAAGAAAATGGCACCGACCTTGAGCTGGGAATGTTGTGTCTACGGCCCCCCTTCTTTATAAACAACTGAGGTTCCCGACAGGAAACTCGTGCTACTTCCGGTGGAGGTGCAGGAGAGACCGGAAGGGAAGAGTAAAACTGAAGAACGGTATAAGAGTGAAGGAGGGAGACCCAAAAGACGGTGACACCATCGATAGACTTAAACGGAAGTGACGACTAGAGGCTCCGGACGATAGAGCTACGAAGATTAAAAATACAGAACCTGATTCAGAGAGGATCTTCCGAGCCCAAATCAAAAATTAAGGTGAAGCAGACCAAACGGAGAGCTCTAGAGCTAAGTGGAAGAAAAGGGGGAAGGGCTGAACGGCGAGTCTGTGGACCGGACAGCGTGACCAGGAAGGGAAGCAGACGGGCAGCGAGACCAGGAAGAGAAGCAGACGGGCAGCGTGACTAGGAAGAGAAGCAGACGGGCAGCGAGACCAGGAAGTGAAGCAGACGGATAGCACGACCTGAAGGAAACGGAGGACTGTCTGGAGCGTTAGTGAAAGGAAGGAAAGAAGGAAAGATATACAAGCGATTTGACAGACCCCACTGAAACTCTGTAAGAGAAATAGTCTTGATGAGAATTGGAGGGGAGTTTGCTAAACACCAGAGACTGAGTCAATTAAACGCCGTCTTTCAAGGCTGAAAAGACCAAGGCGTTGCAACCTGATTTCATAAGGGAGCTGCTCCATCCCTTGGATCATTTTTGTTGCCCTTCTTTGTACCTTTTCCAGTTCCGTTATATCCTTCTTGAGGTGCGGTGACCAGAATTGTACACAGTACTCCAGATGTGGCCTCACCATAGATTTGTAGAGAGGCAATACAACATTTGCTGACCTATTTTCGATTCCCTTCCTGATCATGCCAAGCATAGAATTTGTTTTTTTCGCTGCTGCTGCGCACTGGGTTGACATCTTCATTGAGCTGTCCACCAAAACCCCAAGATCCCTTTCCTGGTTTGTCTCAGAAAGCTTTGATCCCATCAGTTGATAAGTGTAGTTGGGGTTCTTTGCCCCGATGTGCATGACTTTACACTTGTTTAGGTTAAATGCATTTGCCACTTTGTTGCCCATTCACTCAATTTCGAGAGATCTTTCTGGAGCTCTTTACAGTCAGTTTCATTTTTAACTACCCTGAACAATTTAGTGTCATCTGCAAACTTTGCTACCTCACAATTTACTTCTACATCCAGATCATTTATGAATAAATTACAAAGTAACGGTCCTAAAACTGAACCTTGGGGTACGCCACTTCTCACCTCTTTCCACCCAGAGAAGTGTCCATTTATTACCACCCTTTGTTTCCTACAGTTTAGCCAGGTTCCAATCCAGGCAAGACCTGTCCCCTGATTCCATGGCTGAAGAGCTTATTTAGGAGCCTTTGGTGAGGGACTTTGTCAAAAGCCTTTTGAAAGTCAAGGTAAACAATATGGACTGGGTCCCCTTTATCTATGTGTTTATTTACACCCTCAAAGAATTCTATCAAGTTAGTAAGACATGATTTGCCTTTGCAGAAACCATGTTGATTTTCTTTCAGCAATGCCTGTTCTTCTATGTGCTTGGTAATTTTTTTCTTTAATAATGGTTTCCATCACTTTGCCTGGAACTGAGGTTAGACTAACTGGCCTATAATTTCCTGGATCACCTCTGGATCCTTTCTTGAAGATCGGAGTTACATTTGCCTCCCTCCAGTCCTCGGGTACAGTGCCTGATCTTAGAGAAAGGTTATATATTTTGGCTAGAATTTCAGCAATTTCACACTTGAGTTCCTTAAGAACTCTGGGGTGGATGCCATCTGGCCCTGTGGATTTGTTGACATTTAGTTTAGTAAGGCATGTGAGAACATCTTCCTTGTTTATCTCTATCTGGTTTAATTCATTTAATTCCCTCCCTGAAAAAACTGACTCAGCTGCAGGCATATGTTGTCTGTCCTCCTAGGGGAAAGTCGACAGGAGCTAGGCAGCTTCCGGTTCGAGAGGGTGAAATGCCAAGTATGGAGGATGAAATTTACGCACAAATGGCTGAGTCAACAGAAAAGATAGAAAGTAGTCAAGAGGTAGGACATGGTAGGCCTTCTACAAATTCTCATAAACAGCCAAAGTTGAAAGGGCATCAGAGCAATAAATATAAATGTCTGTACGCAAACGCTAGAAGCCTTCGAACAAAAATAGGGGAGTTGGAATGTTTGGCAAAAGAAAAAATATTGATATTATTGGCATAACAGAAACCTGGTGGACAGAGGAAAACAATTGGGACACAAAAATTCCAGGTTATAAACTGTATAGGAAAGACAGGAGAGGGAAAAACGGTGGCGGTGTGGCCTTGTACATAAATGAAGAGCTAGAATCTCATGAATTAGAATTTCAAGAAAATTCAAACTCACCTACAGAAATATTGTGGGTAAAAGTCCCAGGACAAAAAACTAATCTAGCATTAGGGATCTGCTATCGCCCTCCCAACCAAACTCCAGAGGCAGACTGCTATCTGGAAAATGAAGTTAAACAGGCCTCAAAAAGAAATACATTAGTCATAATGGGGGACTTCAACTATCCCCGAATAGATTGGCTAAATTCTTGTTCTACGCATGAAAGAGAGACAAGGTTCCTCGACATGCTAGCTGATTATTCCCTTGAGCAGATGGTCATGGAACCAACCAGGGGAAAGGGGATCCTGGACTTGGTGCTAACTAATGAACAAGATCTCGTTCAAGATGTCCTTGTAACTGCGCGTGGAACCGGTAGAATTTCCGAGAATGCTACCTTTAGAACATAAGAACATAAAAAGAGCCATGCTGAATCGGGCCTCAGCCCATCTAGTCCAGCATTCTGTGTCACACAGTGGCCCACTAGTTGTACACAGGGATCTCTAGCAGAAAGGAGGGCAAAACCCTCACCTGCTCCCGACCCCCACAACCAGTACCGGGGAAATCCTGCCTGCCTCCATCAACACAGAGGTGGCACTTGGATGTCCATTTCAGTAGCTACTGATTCCCTTGGTATCCATGAATCTGTCTAATCCTGCCTTGAAGCTGTCCAGGCTGACCGCTGTCACAACCTCCTCTGGAAGTGAGTTCTGGACCTTAATCTTCTACCTAGCAACCTAAATTTGGCTTCCAGGACCATCTGTTTGGCCTTCCCAATGTCATTGGTACCGACGTGTACCACGACTGCTGGCTCCACCCCGGCACTATCTACCAGCCTATCTAGATGCCTCGTGATGTCCGCAACCTTTGCACCCGGCAGGCAATTTACCATGCGGTCATCACATCTATGGCGGTCCGCCTGGGCTTGGCTGGAGTGACTACGTTAACAGCTCTAAGCACCCTATGCCCAGGGGATGCGGCTTGCCTTCCTGTGAGGGAGAGGGCCCCAAAGACTTGACAGAACCAAGCTTCTGGTACAAAGTAACAAAGTTTATTAACACGAGACACAAAGATGGAAGTGTCTGGCTCCAAAACTTTTACAACTGATGACAGGCTCGTAGAATCTTGAGCTTCTTACTTTGTCCTTTCTTCTTTGGTCTGTATGGGGTAAATGATCAACGCCTCTCCTTCCTCTCTCTGGTCCGCCGCCACGGGTGGTGGACAGACCCCAGCCGCTGAACTTCTTTAAATTGAAGGTCGAACGTCCTTCCTCTGTTAAGTCCAGGGCTGGTTGAAGGCGGTATTTTTCACTAAAAGGAGGTGACAGGCCGGAGCTAGCAACTCCGTGGCTCAGTCACACGTCCCTGGTAGCCACTGAGGTAAACTCAGAAAGGTATCCCCCTTTATAGACTTCAAAATGGGCGGGAAAAACCTGAGACCCTGATTGGCTGGGACTCTGAGGTGACTTTTGGAGGGAAAAACTAAGTGCTAATTAAATGGGAAAGGTCTGAGGTAAATTTGGGCGGGAAAGTCTAAAGAGAGGAATCCCTCCCACCCATAATAAAAACACTAACCCCAGCCCCAAACAGTAAATAGACCTTTATAACAAACATGAGGCCTGTAATTAAACACGAGCACATAAATTAAACATACAAATTCAATATAAACAGGCCA
>JARBWK010000967.1:0-22636 GCA_030556195.1 Anolis apletophallus | reverse complement strand
CCCACACTCTCCGCCCTTTCCTTCACTCGGGTTTAGCTCTGGTTAGCTCTGTCTTGCTTCCTGGCTTCGCTGCTGTGGTTACGCTATTTGCAGTAGATGCGTTTGGCAGTGAGGGTTATGGCGCTAGCATAGCCAGCTACTTCCTCATCCTTAGTCCCTTAGATCCGCTAGCTCTCGTGAGGTCTCTGCCGGACCGCCCTCTTCCTCAGTATTGACGTGGAGGATGTGATCCCTTTCCTCGCTCTCTGTCCCTCCTCTCTCTCTTACTTCTTCCTCGTCTATTGGCTCCAGGGGTGGGGTGACAGGGCTCTTGCGTGTCTCAGCCCTCTCTCCTTCTCCTCCTTCCGTCTCCCTCCGCCCCTCCACAGCCACGAGGATCCAAAATGCCGGTCTCCGCGTCTTCAAGGTCGCCAGCTATCTCTCCTCTGCGAGCACACCTGGCTCCCGGACCGGGGGGCCCCCCTCTTCCCGAACCCCTTCAGGTAGATTTCTTCTATCACAACACTGAGAGTGGGTCGCGGGTAGGGGCGCGTCTCGCTTCTTCTATCTTTTTCGGTCCCCTCTTCAATACAGTAACAAGGACGCTTTACTCAAGCTCCACGTTGCATCGGGTTTTTGGGGCAGTTGGGAGGCTTTTTTCCTGGTTCCCTTTGGTTTTGTACTCACATATAATTTAAAATCAGCACTGGCGAGCGTAGTCAGGTTCTCGGCCTGTTTGGCAAGTACAGAGCCAGCTCCCCTGCCGTCACTCCTGTCCTGCTCGGCACCTCCCGCTGTGAGAGGCGCTTCGCTTGGTCCGGTTGACTCGGCTACGGGTTGGCTATTTAGGGATCTATTTTCTGATCCCTTGTTGTGGGTAAATGTTCTTCACCCGGCTCTGTTTACTTGTCACCCCTCGGAGCCTCCGAAGGTGCGACCGCTCGCCTCTGGCGCTGACCGGAAGCTTTTGAAGCACATGGACAACTTGTCAGATGAACTCTCTAGTCTTGAAAAGATCATCAGGGAGACGGAGTTGAAGTGTCTTCAGCCAGCAAGTGAATTTCTGCAGGTAAGAGGAAAGGTGACTTTTAAAACTTTGTGTGCCTGTGTGCCATGGATTGGTCTGTTAACATGATGGAGCACTTGACATGGAACACAACGGTGTATTGTGGATTGAATGACTCGTTCGATCTAGTTGCATAGTTGACGATATTAGCAGGGGTTGTTTTTGTGGATTTGATTTTTTTTGTTTGGAACTTCCAAGGAAGTTGACCATAGAGTCATAGAGTGCTGGCTTTGGCCTATAAATGGTTCTGGGGGAATAGGTGAAAGCAACACAACAATATTTTGAATCACAATAGTATATTTTATCACAATCAAGCAGACTCAATGGTCTTGTGTTTCAAAATTCAAAAACATAAGTTCATTCTAAACATAGCAACATATTCTATACAAGGGTCAATGCCCTATCTGTTTCATTCTTCACATAAAGAGCATATACAGCATATACGAGCTGCTGACTCACACAGGAGTGAGCAGAGACGCCGCAGCTGGGAGGGAAAGCTCCTACATCATCAAGGACGGACACAGAACCCAGAAGCCATCCCAGGCGCGATACAAATAATAGTTTTTACATCCATAAAGTGCAACCAAAAATAATAGAATGCACAAATGCTGGCAATAACTGGGAGGCATTCAAAGCGGTCAACGAATGGTTATATTCTGCGCCTTCGTTTCTCCCCGAAAGGGGCTTCTTCAGGACCGTGGGCATGGCCAATACGGAGATTCTAGAGGGCGTCCCGCAGCAGGAACAACACTATAGCATCAACAAATACAGGCAATATATAATCAATGCAGTTAAGTGTTTAGCAGTAATAACAGCCAGGGTAAATAAGGAATTATACAGAATATATATACAAGCATCTATAAAGGAGATAGAGGGTACATACCATCACAAATGGAAACAGAAGCACCGCATAATGTTGGCGATATCAGTGGATATCGGGCTCAAAAGCGCAATACCAGAGGGGAACCACAGTTAAATAATGGGAGACCAGGTGATCCTAAATTAGCAAAAAGCTTCCGACCATTGTGTAGCTTGCTGTTGACCTTTGCAGCCTGAAAGAGAGTTGTATCTGCCAGGTAGGAAATTTAGGTACCGCTTATGCGGGGAGGCTAATTTAACTAATTTACAACACCATAAAAATCTCCTGCAAGCAATCAAAAAATGAGGAAGTACTGCATCAGTGTCACAAATGGACAGTGAAGCGATAGCCCCCCTGGTGGTCAGAAAACCCTCATGAAAGCTGGAAAGTTAAATAACTTCTGTGTGTCTGTCTATATATGTTGTGTGTCTATGGCATTGAATGTTTGCCATGTACATGTACATTGTAATCTGCCGTGAGTCTCCTGCGGGGTGAGAAGGGCGGAATATAAATACTGTAAATAAATAAATAAATACAGATTTAAAAAGTTAAAAACTTAGAATCTTGGCAAGAAAATCCCATAGTAGTGTCACTGTATAGTCAGAAAAAACTTGAAGGCATACAGCAACCCCCCCCCCCCCCCCAAAACAGAATAGCAGGGGCTTTCCTAAATATCTTCTGTGGCAAGCAAGGCTGTACATTAGATATTTAATAGCAAGGCAAATATGCTGCAAGGAAAAATTAAAATCAGAGTGAGGATGAGTTGAACCTCTGGAATTGCAATCTGGGAGAAAGGCAGGGTATGAATCCAATAAACAAAGAAATACTACAACAAAAACATTTTAGCTTGGGAACCACATCTAAGTAGGGGCATAAGTAAGAAACAATCTTTTTTGTGGTGTGTGGCATGGCCCCTGGATCGGGGTGGTGTATCGCCCCCTGGTTTGGAGGGGGGATAATGCCCGGTCCCCCGGGGTGCTGAGCTTGCGGGAACAGGAGGTGTTCCGGCACCCAGGGATGTAAGTATCTTCGGACAGCAGCGGTTGTCCGACCCCCAATCCAGGGCCCATGCATGGCCGCCAACCCTTCTTCCTGTTATCAATAAATGAGTTGTAGCCATATTTCACTCCAACTATTTGTGTCGGTGTCTTCTTGAATTTGGGGGGAGGTGTATCACCCATACACACGCAACTGGCTTGGCCCAATTTACCGGGCCGAGTGGATTGCGGCGCTGGGTGTCCTCGCCGCCATTATGGAATTGGACGGGGGCTTCTTTCTTCCAGAAGCCCCCTGGGTGGTGGGAGATTTTCCCACCACCAGAGCCAGCTGGCCAATGGTGGGGCTGGCCCCACCCTGGCCAAGCTCGCAGCTGGGGCTAGCCCTCTCTTCCACCCGGGCAGCCTACTTAAGGCTGCCCGAGGCCTTCCAGCAGGCACTGGGCCTGCATCAGCTTTTCCACCCACCCTCCCTGCATGCAGCATTGCTTTGCGTTTGTTAGCTTATTTTGCTGTTGTTTGGTGTCCATCTTGCTCTGTATTTTGTTAGCTGATCTGGCTGTTGTTGTGTGTTTATCTTGTAACAATTCTGTGTTTGGCGTGTGGCATGGCCCCTGGATCGGGGTGGTGTATCGCTCCCTGGTTTGGAAGGGGGGGATAACGCCCGGTCCCCTGGGGTGCTGAGCTTGCGGGAACCAGAGATGTAAGTATCTTCGGACAGCAGCGGTTGTCCCCCCCGAGCCAGGGCCCATGCATGGCCGCCAACACTTCTTCCTGTTATCAATAAATGAGTTGTGGCCATATTTCACTCCCAACTACTTGTGTCGGTGTCTTCTTGAATATGGGGGGAGGTGTATCACCCATACACACACAAACAATCTTACATGCAGCTATGTTGCCTCAGCCACAGTGATAAGTACATACATTGCTGCTCTTTGAGAAATAGTAAGATTATTTAGCTGAAAAGGAATAGTTACTGTTTTGCAATTTCCATAATAGGGCTCCTTTTCCCTTCATTGAAATGTCTCTGCGCACATTTGCATTTGCCTTCCTACTACATTTAATATTGCATATATTATCTGGTTTTACAAATGCATCTCCTCTCTTTCAGTTTTTGGGTGCTTACAAATGGAGGGCTCTTCCCATATTCCAGTGATTGCAATTTTGCTTTGTGTTTCATTCCAGTTGAGCAGCTATGCTGTCACTATGTTTCATTAACACTGTAACCAAATCAACAACAGAATGTGTCTCTTTTTCTCTCTCCTTAGGACATTAAAAGCACACTGCAGAGGTAAGCAGATCCCACTTGTTTCTCTTCAAGGGGTATGCTTGTGTCAAGAGACTGGCAGATAACAGGCAAAGAATGCAACGGCCGCGTATTCCCCTGGTGAACTTCTCAGGAGGTTCTTCCTAATATTTAGCTGGAATTTCTTTTCCTGTAGTTTGATTCTATTGCTTTGGTTTTATTGTTTGTTTTAGCAATATATAATTATTTGTGGCTCATTTTCCATTGGTTGTGCTTTGAGGAGAGCACATCCCAACCCAAAGATTCCCCGATTCATCCAGCAATTCAGAATGCTATTGTCAATCAATGGATAGTCAGGATAGAATTGTTTGGGGAACCCAATTGTACCATTGCTGTGAGTGGATGAGGAACCCTCCCATCTAATGGGTTGAAATGTTCCTCTACTGCAGGCTGAATACTAACTGAAAAGTTGGTTTGAATCGGGGGAGCGGAGTGAGCTCCCGTCTGTCAGCTTTAGCTCCCCATGCGGGGACATGAGAGAAGCCTCACACATAATGGTAAAACATCAAACATCTGGGGGTCCCCTGGGCAACGTCCTTGTAGACAGCTAATTCTCTCACACCAGAAGTGACTGGCAGTTTCTCAAGGCACTCCTGACATGAATAAAACCCTATCCTAAAGTCACTCCACTGGAGGCCAATTAGTTTCCAGATAAAATGTAAGCTGTTGGTTTTGACCTTTAAAACCCAACAGTATTTGGGTCCAGATTACCTACAGGATCACCTTCTCCTGTATAATCTGCCCCGAACACAGAGGTCCTTTGTTGGGTGTCTCCTCCAGCCTGCCAGAACCCAATTGGAAACAATCACCCAGGTGATCTTTTCATCAGCCGCCCAAAGACAGTAGAATGGCCTGCTGGTGGAGTTCCAACAGCTAAATCAGTGTCAGAATTTAATACACAAGTGAAGAGTTGTCTCTTCTGGAAAGCACACCTAGGCAGTTTTAATGATGAATTTTAAACTTCAGTTCTATGTCTAATTTTTGTTTAGTGAATTTTAATATGTTTGGTCATATGTATGTTTTAATATTTGTATTTACAGAGTGTTTTTAATTGATTATGTGTTTTGATTATGTGTTTTAACAATGTTGTAACCCACCTTGATCCATGAGGAGAGGTGGGCAAAGAAATGATATTATTATTATTATTATTATTATTATTATTATGGAGCTCATGTGGTCTCACATTAGGGCAATGAATTTTGCCTCTAAGATAAGGCCTACACTGCTATATAATGTTACCGAACAGAATTTGGGTTGGCTCTGCCCATAAGAGGCTAGAGCCCTAGTGCCCAAAAAAAGAGGGATCGATACCTTTGGTGAGCAAAGGCAGGACACATAAAAACCCACCCCAAGATTTCCCAATAAGTCTCACCAAGTTGAAGAAAAACCACCGATGTCTTTATTTCTCATCAGCTGAGGATGACAACCACAATATCCTTGTCACAAAGCAGTCATAAAGTTACATTCAAAATACATGCCATATTTATAGTTATAAAGAACTGTCAAAATTCAAATTTCCCGCCCGCGCGAGTCGGCCGGCTCCATCTGATTGGATAGAATGCTGGAGTCAGCTGGAGTTTGAGCCAATAGTGAAACAGCGCCGCTTCTGTTCTGGCGAATGGGAAACTGGAGGCGGGAGCTTGTAGAAAACCATGCAGCTTGAAATGTCCTGATTTAAATTTGTCCTTATGTAAATTGAGGTTCCAGGTTTCCAGCCTTTTGAGCCAGAAAAGTATTTTGTTTTCTGTGGGAAATGGGGAACTGGCCATATCTGTCCCTTCCTGTTGACAAGGGACAGATACCGATCTTTTCATGGAAGTCTCAGGAATAATAAATAAATAAATGATTTCTGCAGATTGCTGGAATTCCTGGGGTCCGAAGCCAGAGAAAATCAGCCATTGTGATGAATAGAAATAATCATGCCAATAGTCTCAACCTGAGGGGGAAACTAAACTGAGAGATGAGGGGACTTCATTGAGAAGCAGAATAGCCTCTGCTTCTACACCGGAAAAGCCCTATTATTATCATGCAAATGAGGCTAGTGGAGGGGTGATTGAATCACAAGCTTGAAGCTGGCAAGCCTCGCCCAAGGTAGCTGGCAAAAGGTAAACAGTGGCACTTTCATATTTTTAAAATTACATACATGGGGAAAACCTGAGGGGAGATAAATTGGGGTTTATGGGGAAAAATATACTAACCTGATCACTCCTGCCTACCCACCAGAAAGATACACAGTTTATTAGATTCATGAAAGATAGCCCAACGGGTCCTGGAAAGAAAGAAAAAAGTCTTTGGGAATGAGCAAAAGTCCATAAGAGTAATGCAAAAGGAAAGTAACGGTGTATTCATAAAGTGTGGGTTACAGAGGCAGGCCCGGATTAACCTCTTCTGGCGCCCTAGGCCACACTTTGGAATTACGCCCCCAAACCAACCTCTGCCGCAACCCCCCCCACCTCCTCCTCCTTGCGGCGCCGCGTGCCCTCCTTCCTTGAGTCAAGGAAGGAGGGTGCGAGGAGATGGAGGGAAGCCCCGCCCCCGGAGCTTGACAAAAGGACGGGGGCGATGGCGAGGGGGGCGCCATTCCCTCCTCCCCCGCGCCTCGCAGTGCTCTCCCCCACCCTCCCAAGAGAGAGAGAGAGAGAGAGTTGCGTTGCACGTTTTTTTGTTTTTTGGGGGTCCGTGTGAATTGCGCCCCCCTTGGCTTGCGCCCCTAGGCCATGGCCTGGGGTGGCCTTATGGGTAATCCGGGCCTGTACAGAGGCATTGTCATGTGGGACCATGGGGCCATGTGAAGAGCCTTAGGTTCCCATGTGGGGGACAGATAGAGGATTATGGGATCACTTCCAGCCTGGTATTCTTGGGAAAACTATGAATCCCTTGGTTTTAAACAGTCTTTTACAGAGCCTAAGAAAAAGGGGGTCACCTCCGATATTAATACAGATTATCTGGTTGGAACTGGATTATATGAATCTACACTGCTATATAATCCAGTTCAAAACAGATAATTTAGATTTTAGATGGCAGTGTAGAAGGAGCCTAAGAAATTATGTTATATTGAATTATCATGCTCAAGATTTCCATAATTCTTGCATATGGCAGGTGATGGAGTGGAAGTAAGAAAATTCCATACATGATGACATTACGTAAAATATGGGGTTTCACTGTAGCACAGCAGTTCTCGTTTGTGCCTGGAGGGCAGGGGTCAGGACCTGGGGTCCCATTAGCATTAGAACCAGCAGTGCCAGAACATGATTCAGAGGATGAGCTAGATGATTGGGGCGATGGGCAGCTTTCCCCTCAGGGGCCTCTTTCGCCCACAGAGAGCTTGGCCTGGGAAGAAATGTGTTTTGGTCCTAGGGATGACTCAGATAACCAGGTGCAGTTCGATAGCGATTCGGGGAGTTATGAACACCCGGGAGGGAGATCTTCCCAGGAGCCTTTTGAGGAAGATATGGAAGAAGGCGCATGGGAAACGGCTAGGGAGGAGAGCTCTCAGAGAGATAGCAACACAGCTGGGGAAAGACAAGGCCGAAGCTTTGATAGGAGACGGAACATAGAGTCTAGCAGAAGGGAATGGTCAAAGAGCATAGACCGGCCGAGGTCCGTGAGCAGCGATTGGAGACGCAGAAGCCTAGAGCGTCGGGGACCTCGGCCGAAGGATTAAGTATAGGATCCGTGGGAACGAATCCTCAGTGCTCCGGCCACGTCTTTGCTGAATAGGCGCGAAGCGGAGTGGGATCACGAAGCTAAGCTAGCCCGTGGTCATCAAGCCTTGCCTTGCCTTGCCCTGCCTTGTTCCTGATCCGCATGGTCTTGTATCCTGATCCACACCGTTGTGTGGAGCCTTGCTGAACTTTAAGCCTTAAACACACCAAGGATGTATGCAAAAGCACACCAGTGTGGACAGTCCTATATATGTAATCAGGAAAAGTATAGTATCACTGCCCTATCTATAGTATAGCATGAATGTGGGGCATGTAATGATGTGATGAACCACCAGGTGGTGCAGTATCTCACAGAAGGTATCCAGTTACAATAGTATATGCAAACCAACTCTAAATGGTAATATGTGAACACTGCAGGACATCGATGCATCAAAATAAACAGTATATAACAGTGAAAGCAATGGTAAAGCCCGCATACATCAGTAAAACAATGTGAGGGACGAGTATCACAGTATACAGAATCGGACTACATTACCCAGGTAGCTAGCGGTCTCGTGAGTAGTCCCGCGAAGTGGCCCGGACTACAATACCCAGTGTGCCATGGGGGAAAGTTCAAATCTCGTGGAGGTAATGCAGAAGTATAGGAGTGAGAGCAGACAAAATAATGTATCCCGAACCCGGAAGTAAATGGTAATGCGCCAAAATAATGTAATAAAGAGCTCTGATGGAGCGAAAATAATCCAGGTAATGTCCCAATGGTGTCGTCCATCCACTCAGTAACAAGTGATCAATGCAGACTCAGTCCTGTATGGCGGGTCGTGCAGCGGGATGTCCCTGCGGTAAACACGTCATAAATGATGCGGACGCATGCCCTCCACAAACGTCCACGGGCTAATGAGGAGTGTAGGATGTCCAAAAGTCGTTGAATATATAAAGAGAGACACAGTGGTCTGAGTTCAAATAAATGTCAATAGTTTTATTCGCACAGAGTTCTTTACTTTCAAGGTGCAGGCAACCAAAAGGACACAAAAGCCGACGGGATTACTTCCATGGATTAAAATTCATCCTGGATATTTAACGGCCTGCCCGTTTCGCCATAGTACTCAGTGGTACCCAGTGCTTTATCAAGGCTCATAGGTCACGTTGCCAACATATCAGCAATGGATATTATAGAAGGCGCAAGACCTCAGCAAGTGTAGCCGGATCATAATGTTTCCATTCAAAGCCACGTTTCTTGGACATTGCTACTTCAAACCCTTTGGATTGCTTGCCATTATTTTGGACAATATCTTTAAGCTGTTTTTATATTCAATAAACTAGTTAGCCTTCAGTTCGTCTCTGTGTGTGTGATTAAGGGGCCGGCCAAGTCCGTGCATTGTGACATTCACTGGCCATTACGCGAAAGAGAACAGGATGTAGGCTAGCTGTTCAGAGTTGTGAGTTAACATCCCTTCTTTTCAGGTGTGAAGCAAAAAAGGAGTTCAAGAAACCTGATGTTTTTCCTCCTGAGCTGAAGTGGAAGATCTGGGACTCTGGAGATGTCGCTGTGTTTCTGGAAGGTGCCATGAACCAAGTCAGAGGTAAAGAAAATGCCTGCAGGAATAAGGAACCTGTGTGCATTTAAGTGTTATTTAAAGACTTAATTTAAGTCTCTGAGAACAGCAGCATTGTACACATGTGTATTCTGGGGTGGGAGTTTCGAATGCTGCCCTTCTTCTTCTTTACTCCTGTAGAAACACATGTACAACCAATATAGCCATACAACCCAAAAACTCACAGCAACCCAATGATTCCGGTCATGAAAGCCTTTGACAACACACTGTAGAAAAGGTTTGGCTACAGAAAGAGTTAGCTTTGTGGCTGGACTCACCAACACAGTTTGATGTTGATATATTTGGATAGTTGCATTTTCCCAACAGTGTCTTATCTTGAGATCTTTTCATACAGAGTAGAAAGGACATTTCATCCTTAAAATTGCCTGCTCTCTATCTTAGGGTGCTAGTTTCAGTGCTTCATTCTTTTATTCTCAAAATCCAGGAGCAGGCTGATAAGTTAGGGATGTTGAAAAAAATCACATTAGAATTCACATAAACAAATCTGACATACTTGCAAGGATACAGCAGTTTAGAGATTTCAGCTAAAACATGTAGATAACTATTACATTATACCTATGCATTCTTTTTGGACACAGGATTTGTAACACCTGACAATGCAACATAATACCTTTCTTCCTTTTCCTTCCACAGATGAGCTAAAATCTGGATTTACACTACAGAAAGGTAATATTGGGAAATACGAGTTCTCACAAAGGAAGAGGGCTTCTCAGAGAGTTGCTTGTTGGGTTTTCACTAGAGGTCCCCAGTTCTGCTTCTGTTTCCATTTAGAGTTTAGAAAACAAATGATTTCCATCAATGGAGGCATAATGATGGGATTGCACTTTGACATTGCCAATACCTAAGGATTTATGGATTCCCTGTATTTATTACTATACTAGCTTGGATGCCAGGGTTTCGTAATATATAATGCTATTTATTAGAAAAAAATCTTTCCTTTTGTTTTTTATGAATGCTCCCATTACAAAATGCATAAGGATGAGGGTGAACTACAATCCTCAGAATTGTGGGTCAAGCCTTCCAAAACCCTGCTCTTATTCAAAGTTGGCCATGTTGGGTCTGTGTGCCAAATTTGGTCCAGATCCGATATCAGCTGGGTTCAGTGCTCTCTGGATAAGGGTCAACTACAACTCCCAGGTTTCCAGGGCAATCAGTCCACAAACTCAGCCAGTATTCACAGTTGGCCATGTTGGTTCCATGTGCCAACTTTGGCCTAGATCCATCGTTTGCTGGGTTCACTGTTCTCTGGATAAGGGTGAACTACAACTCCCAGATTCCCAGGGCAATCACCCCAAACCCAGCCAGTATTCACAGTTGCCCATGTTGGGTCTGTGGTCCAGATACATTGTTGGTTGGGTTCACAGTGCTCTCTGGATGTAGGTGAACTACAACTTCTTTAAATCAAGGTCAATTCCCCCAAATCTGGTCATGGGGATTTTGTGTGCCAAGCATGGTCCTGGTCTGTTATCAAAGATACCTCCACAAACTGCATTGTATGGTATCAGGCCCGGATTATCCATAAGGCCACACTAGGCCATGGCCTAGGGACACAGCCGAGGGAGGGTGCCAGATCCAGACACCCCCCCAGTAAAAAAAAGTTTAAAAAGTCAATCTTCGGCTGCTTCTGCGCCTGCGTGCGGAGTGCCATCCACGCCCGCCTCGCGCCCCCCTGCTCTGCTGCACACTCACTCCTCCTCCCTCCCTCCTTCAGGCCACGCTGAGTCTTCATAGAGCTCCTTCTGGGGGTGGGGCTCCTTGCGCGCGCCGCACGGGCTCCTTCCAAGTTCCGCATGCTGCGCGGGCTCCTTCCGGTTCCGGGGCTCCTCCTTCTGTGCGCCACGCGGGGCTCCTTGCACTCGCCGCTCCTTCCGGGGCCCCTTCGTCATGCTGCCCCCTGAGGCATCTCCCCCGCCTCCATCCTCAGTGCCTGAGGAGGGAAGGAGGGAGAAGGAGGGCAAGCACAGCGAAGGAGGGGGCGGGCGCAAGAAGACGAGCCACGAGGGAGTGTTTGCATGGCCAAGAAGGCCAAGAAGGAAAAGGGGAGAAATCCTCACTCCTTCCTTATGGCATGTGTGCCCCATTCTGATATTGGCAGCCTGGCAGAGATGATATTGGCAGAGACTGCGAGGAGTACCATTGGCCACATTGATCAGGATTGAATGGCCTTGCAGCTTAAAGGTCTGTGTGCTTCCATTCTGCATGTTTTGATGATGTTTATATATCTGTGGAGTGATGTCCAGGGTGGGTGCATTTTTTATGTCCTATTGGCCACATTGATCAGGATTGAATGGCCTTCTAGGTGCAAAGCTTAGCTGGTTGCTGCCTGGGGGACTCTTTTGTTGGGAGGTGGTAGCTGGTCCTGATTGATTCTTGTCTGGAATTCCCTTTTTGCGTGTTGTTCTTTCTTTAATGCTGCAATTGAGCACCTTGATTAGCATTTAATAGCCTTGCAGCTCCAAAGCCTAGCTGGTTGCTGCCTGGGTGAATCCTTTGCTGAGGTGATTAGCTGGCCCTGATTGTTTCTTGTCTGGAATTCCCTTTTTTGAGTGTTGTTCTTTCTTTAATGCTGCAGTTGAGCACCTTGATTAGCAGCCAATGGCCTTGCAGCTGCAAAGCTTAGCTGGTTGCTGCCAGGGGGACTCTTTTGTTGGGAGGTGGTAGCTGGTCCTGATTGATTCTTGTCTGGAATTCCCTTTTTGTGTGTTGTTCTTTCTTTAATGCTGCAATGGAGCACCTTGATTAGCATGTAATGGCCTTGCAACTGCAAAGCCTAGCTGGTTGCTGCCTGGGAAAATGCTCTGTTGGGAGGTGATTAGCTGGCCCTGATTGTTTCTTGTCTGGATTTCCCTGTTTTTGAGTGTTCTTTTTTTAATGCTGCAATGGAGCACCTTGATTAGCATTTAATGGCGTTGCAGCTGCAAAGCCAAGCTGGTTGCTGCCTGGGTGAATCCTTTGCTGGGAGGTGATTAGCTGGCCCTGATTGTTTCTTGTCTGGATTTCCCTGTTTTTGAGTGTTGTTCTTTTTTTAATGCTGCAATGGAGCACCTTGATTAGCATTTAACGGCCTTGCAGCTGCAAAGCCAAGCTGGTTGCTGCCTGGGTGAATCCTTTGCTGGGAGGTGATTAGCTGGCCCTGATTGTTTCTTTTGTCTGGATTTCCCTGTTTTTGAGTGTTCTTTTAATGCTGCAATGGAGCACCTTGATTAGCATTTAATGGCCTTGCAGCTGCAAAGCCAAGCTGGTTGCTGCCTGGGTGAATCCTTTGCTGGGAGGTGATTAGCTGGCCCTGATTGTTTCTTGTCTGGATTTCCCTGTTTTTGAGTGTTGTTCTTTTTTAATGCTGCAATGGAGCACCTTGATTAGCATTTAACGGCCTTGCAGCTGCAAAGCCAAGCTGGTTGCTGCCTGGGTGAATCCTTTGCTGGGAGGTGATTAGCTGGCCCTGATTGTTTTTGTCTGGATTTCCCGTTTTTGAGTATTGTTCTTTATTTAATGCTGCAATTGAGCACCTTGATTATCATTTAATAGCCTTGCAGCTGCAAAGCTCAGCAGGTTGCTACCTGGGGGGCTCCTTTGTTGGGAGGTGGTACTAAGGAAGGAAGGCCTCCCCAGGCCACTCCCCACTATTCTCCCTCCCTGGGGTGTGGGGATCCTAATCAGCCCTGGCAGATGGCCACCCCGCCACGGTCCCCAAGCCCCCGGGTAAGGAAGGAAGCAAGGAAGGAAAGGCAGGCGCTGCTTGGGCCCCACTCTCCCTTCCCGGATCCCAAACAACAACTTTCAGTGCCGGTAGTAAAGGGGGCGTAATTCCAAAGTGTGGCCTAGGGTGCAAAAAGGTGTTAATCCGGGTCTGTATGGTATAAGCAAATTTGGGAGCAAAGCAGGAAATAAATCAAAGAAAATTAACTGCAATGCATGGAAATCCTATTGATTTGAGACTGACTGAGACTAATGGATGTGTCTGTCATGTGTTAGTAATTCACGTACCTGGTGATTCTTTTTTATCTTTTCCTCCTCCTCTCTCCCCATTCCCAACAGCAACTGTAACTCTGGATCCGGACACAGCTCAAGACCGTCTTATCCTGTCTGAGGATCGTAAAAGTGTAACATATGGAGATGAATTTCAAAACTTGCCGGACAAACCAAAGAGGTTCAAGAACACTCATGCTGTCCTGGGATGTGATGGATTTACATCAGGCAGACATTTCTGGGAAATCTGTGTGGGGGAAGAGGAAGAGTGGCTGGCAGGGATTGCCAGAAAGTCTGGGGAGAGAAAGGGCGACATTGTCTATGGGCCTGAGGGGGGAATCTGGGCTATAGGGAAGTGGGGTGGTGCATATAGAGTTACTAGCAGTCCTCAGATCACACCTCTGTCTCTGAACAGTGAGCTCAAAAGGGTTCGAGTGTCTCTGAACTATACTGGGGGCCAGGTGGCCTTTTACGATGCTGATACAGGAGACCATCTCTATTCATTCTCTGGGGCTTCATTCGGAGGAGAGACACTTCTTCCTTTTTTTCATGTGTATGAAAAAGGCTATGTGAGGATTTCTCCTTAATCCTGCAAAATTACAAAATGGATTAATGCTTTGGATTTACCTCCTGTAAAGGGCAGAGGTCGTGCTTTCATGCCGTGGTTCCCAAACGGTATTCTGTGGAACCCTAAAATGCTGCAAAAGCATAGTTGGGCCTCCATGAGAAGTCTTAAAAGTCCAATTTAGAACATATTTTAAAATAAAACCACAAGCAACTAACTATTTGAGTCTAATGAGAAGGAAAGGGGAGCACAGGCAATATCCAAAACCCTTTTCAACTGATGCTTGCACCAAACATGAATTTAGAAGTCAAATCAAGGCTGCCCTATATTTACATATTCAACTGTCAAGCATAAAGCCCCATTTCAAAATATTTTAAGTACAAAGGTGAGACAATTTTATCTCACATTAGGTATAAATCCAATATTTACTTGTACAAAAAGCATTAGTGATTATATTTTCAATGTTTCCTCTCCATTTCAAAACAGCACATTATGCATAACATCAGGCAATAGGAGTTGATGAAAAAGGGAAGAACTTTATAGATTTACTATGCTTATTTCACAAATAGGGATAGAGTAGGGTTTCAGGGGTGGGCGGATGTTCTCTGAAGGGTCCCATGGCTGAAAAAATCTGGGGACCACTGCTTTAGTGGTAAAATTATGGAGTTTTCATTCATTCAATGGGGTAACAAAATGTTAGAAACATCAAGGGTTCCTTTCCATAAAGTCATAGATAGAGAGACACTCCTTCCCCTTTTTTTAATTGAAGCTTTTATTTTATTGTAGTTTTATCATATTCAGTATTTAAACATTGTTATACTTAACACTTTCCCTTAACAAATTGTACAGAACATGTATGCTTATAGTATTTCATCCTTCGGCTTCATTACATATTGCCCAATCACCCAGTGCTGACCCTTCACCTCAGACCAACCAATTATCATACTTATTTCCAAAAATCAGTTGTTACTATTACAAGTTTAGTCCCTTTACCTTCTATATATACATATTCTATCAATTTCCCCCAAATCTTCCCAAAATCATCTTTTATAAATAATCCTCTTTTAACCTTTATGCTTCCTTTCAGTTTATCATTTATTACAAAGTAAACGAGCAGGCTGGTAACATTCACAAACACTAAACAGCAGTGCTGAGGTACCTAATGGTAATTAGACTGTATGTGCTAGAGGCATGTAAGGAATGACGCAACCCCGTAGTATGAAAAATAACACTCTATTGGCATATACAAACACTCTATCAGCATATAGATATCACAGTTACAAATAGGCAAAGAAGGCGCACTGTGGACCACCCCAATGTAGCCATTGCGCAAGCTATTGGGGTGGTCCACAGTGCGCCTTCTTTGCCTATTTGTAACTGTGATATCCATATGCTGATAGAGTGTTTGTATATGCCAATAGAGTGTTATTTTTCATACTACGGGGTTGCGTTATTCCTTACATGCCTCTAGCACATACAGTCTAATTACCATTAGGTACCTTAGCACTGCTGTTTAGTGTTAGTTTATCATTTATTGTAATGTCCCAGATCTCCTGATACCACTCTTCGAGATGACATTCCCCTCCTTCTTTCCATTTTTTAGCTATTAACAATCTTGCTGCTGTTACCAGGTTGGCAATTAATTCTTTTAGTTCTTTTGGTATATTAACATTATCAATAAATTATAGTAGTGCTATCTCCGGTGTACCTGTTATCTCTGTTTGGGTGATTCTTCTTATTTCTTGAAATACATTTCCCCAAATTTTTTTGAACATATTTACAAGACCACCACGTGTGTATATATGTGCCAGTTTCTTGACAGCCCCTCCAGCGCTGCTTAGAATGTTTATTGTCGATTTGATTTAGTCTAATTGGTGTGAGATACCATCTCCACACCACTTTGTAATAATTCTCTTTTATTCTTATTGACATATTTTTTTGATATACGCATGTTCCACATTCCTTTCTGGTTTTGAGGGTGTATTACTTTATTAAAATCTGACTCCCACATTCCTTTGAGGTGGTTCTGCTCCTGGGCTCCCTCCGACAGCATTTTGTAGATATCACTTGTTATACCTTTTGTTCTTTCATTTCCTTCTTTACTCCCCCTTTGGTGAATCATTTCTTCAAATTTGGCAAGTTCTCTATCTCCTTTATATTTCTTTCTTATTTCCCTCAAACATCTTTCAAGTTGTAGAACTTTATACCATCCAATATTCCCTCCCGATAGCTGGTCCTTTATCTCATCTATATTTTTCATCGTTGATTCCCAATCTTTTAATTTCATTATTCCTTTTTCCTTGAATTCTCTTTCCAACTTCTTTCTGAGATTTATGGGGAAATTATCTGTAATCAAGACAGGAGTTAATGGGGAGATCGGCAGTATTGTTATTATTTTTTTACTTAGACAATATTTCCAATATTTTTTTTTAAAAATGGGTTCTCTATTTTGTTATACCATTTCTTCTCTAGGTTCCTAATTTTCCCTATAAAGAAAATATATTCTAGTTTCATATCTATGTCTTCACTTTCTTCTTCTAACCATTCTAAATCCTTTTGACCCATAATCCCTTCAGCAATATACCTTAACTGATTGGCTATATAGTATAATTTTAAGTTGGGTATTCCCAGACCTCCCTTCTTTTGTATTTTATACCATTTTTCTTTATTAGTTCTAGCTCTTTTATTCTCATTGCAGAAGGTGTTTATCATATTCTGCCACTTTGCAATTTCTTCAGCTGTGATTGTAATAGGTAGCATCCTAAACAAAAAGTTTTTTTGGGTAGTATTTTCATTTTTATTAAAGCTATTTTACCAAACCATGACAATTTAAGCTTGGCAAATTTAGCCAGGGTATCCTTCACGTTTTTCCTTAATTTGATTAAATTCTCCTTCCTTTTTAAATGTGAATTTTAAAAGACATCTGAGAATTCCTCCTTAAGGCAGCAAAACAAGTTGACCACATATGCCTTATATCCTGCAAGGTTTGGATTTATCTCCTGCAAAGGGCAAAGGTGGTGCTTTGGTGCAGTTCTTGGCTGTAATTCTGGGAAACCAGCACTCCGATTCAGCTTCCCATTCTGAGGAACCCCAGGATTCCACAAAAGCATCAAAGGACATACAGCCAAATGTCAGGACAATTTAATGACAAAGATTAAACAATTTATTATATCAATTAGGTATGAATCCAATATTTTCTTGTACAAAAATAAAGATTAGTAATTGTATTTTAAATGTATCCTCTTCCTTGCCAGACCTAGTACATTGCACAAAGCACTCAAGCTATAGGAGTAATGAAAGAAGGGAAAAGGTAGTAGATGTTTACTCAAAAACAGGGACAGAGTATACTTCCAAGGGGGTGAGTCTTCTGAAGGGTCCCGTGACTGAAAACGTTTGGGAACCAATGCTTTATTACTAAAATTGTGAGTTCTTCATTCGTTCAGTGAGGTAAATAACAATGTTAGAGATGTCAAGATAAGGAGGGTTCCTTTCGTGGATATGTTGTGGGCTTATAGTAGATGATCAAAACTTAAGTTTGTTAATCCAAAAACATTAAAGTTAGGTCTTGTAATGGCATCAGAAATATTTTGCTAAACATCAAATGATAAAACACTGGAAGATAATTGCTCAAATGTGGGGACTGGCTGAGGCACTGACAATGGAGGAATTAATTGTTAAGTTTGCAGAGGCAACTGAAGATTTTTCGAACAACTGGAAACTTTTTGTAGTTTTTCTGAGTAATAAGAAATTTAACAATGAAATCCATGGCTATGGATGTTAAGTAGTTTTAGTAAGGTGGTTTATCTTACTAGTTCTATTATATGATTTTTTTTTGTTTTCATTGCCTTCAGGATGGAGGAGTAAGAGCCCTATTGTGTGCTAGTTATTTTTCTTTTTCCCCAGTGTCTCTTTATTTTTTGAATGTATACCATTCTGATTGTAAATTACATTGCTTGTGTTAAAAGTCAAAGAAAGAAAGAAAGAAAACCTACATGTTGTTCTGTTGAATTGTGTGTGATGCCACTGGGAGAATGTGGTTGCAGCCTTCAAACTCGTATGCAAGGAGTGTCAGGTGTGCCATTTTCTCCTTTGTGATAAGGTCCTCAGTTCTCTTGGTTAGTTAGAGAACTGTATCTCCTTTTATGAAGCCATAAGATGTCTACATGGTTTGTGGCTAGGCTACCTACAGTATCAATCTACTCCGAACACTTAGGTCCTCTGAAGGGCATTGACTCCATCCTGCCAGAATGCTTCTGGTGACCATCACTCAAAGGACCTTTTCCTCGGCCACCCAAGACTGTGGAATGACCTGCTGGAAGGCATTTGACAGGAAGATCAGCTGTCGGAATTTAAGACACAATTGAAAACCCATCTCTTCCAGTCCAGCAGGCCTACCCAGTCAATTCTGTGAATTTTAAACTTATTATTTTAACTTGCAGTTTATTTAACTCTGTGACTTTGTGTATCTTGTTGTATATCTTTTAATAGTGTTTTCTCTCATTCTAATCACTTCTGGTCACTTCTGGAGCGATTAAAATGAGATAATACACTATTAAAAGATATACAACACGACCAAGTAATAGTTTTCTAAGATCTACAGAGACACTCGCTGGAACACCTCAACAAGCAAGAGTCCAAAAATGGCAGGCTAAAACCCAGCACCTCAATCAATGGCTGATATACTCCTTCCTGGGCACAGTCTCTCTCTGTGTTTAGTTTTTATCGCAGTCAAGCTAGAGAAGCTCATCTCACACAGATATGTGGGTGAAAATGGGAGCAATGTCAAAATAGCTTTGTTGGCCAGAATGGGGAACTCCCTGGCAACAGATAACCAAAAACTGTCCAAAGGAAGATCAGCAAATTTTAGCTTTAAACTGCGATCTTGTTTCAGTTCAATTTATACTTAACACACAATCAAAGAGCATCCTGAACTCTTGCAACAATGGAATTGAACCAAACTTGGCATATTGAACTCTCATTACCAACAGAAAGTACTGAAAGGGTTTGCTTGGGAATTGACCTTGAGTTTGGAAGTTGTAGTTCACCTATACCCAGAGAGCACTGTGGACTCAATGTTATGTTATATTGTTGTTTGTTTTCTATCCAGAATCACAATGTTGGAAGGAGGCTCACCACTTTAAGGTCCCTAAAACAGGCATGGGAAAACTTTGGCCCTCTGGGTGCTTTGGACTTCAACTCCCACCATTCCTAACAGCCTGAGGCCCTTTCCTGCTTAAGTGGCTGAGGGGGAAAAGGAAAAGGGCCTGAGGCCGCTAGGAATGGTGGGAGTTGGAGTCCAAAACACCTGGAAGGTCCACATTTGCCCATGCCAGCTTCCTCCCCCTCCCCCTTTGCACCCTTTCTTCCCCCTCCTGCCAGACACTTACTTTTTCTTCTCCACTCGGGCTTCCTTATTCAGGAGGGGAGGGGGGAGGGAGGAAGACGTGACCCATGTGGGCGCTACTGCACAGACTCACCCCACGTCTTCCTATCTCCCACCTCCCCTCCTGAACACGCTCACGCTGCCCCCTCAGATCAAAATGGCAGCAGCGTGAGCAAAGCGAGCAGATCGAGGCTGGGAAGAAGGGAGCCTGAGTGGAGAAGAAAAAGTGTTCGGCGGGAGGGGGAAGAAAGGGTATTGGAAGTTCCAATTTCCCACGGCACACCTGATGATCGCTCACAGCACACTAGTGTGCCCCGGCACACTGGTTGGGAAACACTGATCTACATATTGACAGCACTACACCCCAAGACTCTGTACAACCTCTCCCAGGGTTTCGTGTCAAGATAGTTTTGAATTCTGCTCCTGCCCTCTGCAGTATTGGCTATCCCTCCCAATTTGGTGTCGTTTGCAAGCTTGATGATCATGCCTTCCAGCCCTTCATCTTTAATCAAGATCCTGAACAGGACCGGGCCCAGGACGAACCCTGCTGAGGGCACTCCACTTGCCACTTCTTTCCAAGATGAAAAGGAAGCATTGGTGAGCACCCTCTGTGTTTGTTCGCTTAACCAATTACAGATCCACCTAACCGTAGTTTTGCCCAGAAGCCGCTCTTAACCCGTTTGTGTTTGAAGATCTAGTAATGGTGCTGTACTGGCTCACCTGCTTTTAAGGGGAAAGCCACCATTTGCAGAATGCACCGCTGTGGTGATACTTCGGACTGGTGGACATTTCCCCCTTGGAATCGAGGACTTCAGAGCCGTTCACAGGGGTTCAATTCCATCAGAAAACACATGGCCATGGGGGTTCTGTATGCCAAGTTTGATCCAATTCCATTGTTGGTGGAGTTCAGAATGCTCTTTGATTGTAGGTGAACTATAAATCCTAGCAACTACAACTCCCAAATGTCAAGGTTTATTTTCCTGAAAGTCCACCTTTGTTCACATTTGGGCATATTGAGTATTTGTGCCAAGTTTGGTCCAGATCTATCACTGTTTGAATCCACAGTGCTCTTCTGGATGTAAGTGAACTACAACTCCAAAACTCAAGGTCAATGCCCACCAAACCCTTTCAGTATTTTCTGTTGGTCATGGGAGTTCTGTGTGCCAAGTTTGGTTCAATTGCATTGCTGGTGGAGTTCAGAATGCTGTTTGATTGTAGGTGAACTATAAATCCCAGCAACTAAAACTCCCAAATGTCAAGGTCTATTCCCCCCAAAGTCTACTGGTATTCCTATTTGGGCATATTGAGTATTCATGCCAAGTTTGGACCAAATTCATCTTTGTGTGAGTCCACAGAGCTTCTGGATGTAGGTGAATTACAACTCCCAAACTCAAGGTCAATGTCCTCCAAACCCTACCAGTATTTTCTGTTGGTCATTGGAGTTCTGTATGCCAAGTTTGGTCCAATTCCATTGTTGGCGGAGTTCAGAATGCTCTTTGATTGTAGGTGAACTATAAATCCCAGCAACTAAAACTCCCAAATGTCAAGGTCTATTCCCCCCAAAGTCTACTGGTATTCCTATTTGGGCATATTGAGTATTCATGCCAAGTTTGGACCACATCCATCTTTGTGTGAGTCCACAGCGCTTCTGGATGTAGGTGAATTACAACTCCCAAACTCAAGGTCAATGTCCTCCAAACCCTACCAGTATTTTCTGTTGGTCATTGGAGTTCTGTATGCCAAGTTTGGTCCAATTCCATTGTTGGTGGAGTTCAGAATGCTCTTTGATTGTAGGTGAACTATAAATCCCAGCAACTAAAACTCCCAAATGACAAAATCAACCCCCCCCCCAACCTAACCAGTATTCAAATTTGGGTGTATTGGGTATTTGTGTAAAATTTGATCCAGTGAATGAATAACACTGGACCAAATTTTACTGCATATCAGATATTTACATTACGATTCACAACAGTCGAGAAGTTATAGTTATGAAGTAGCAACGAAAATAATGTTATGGTTGGTGGTCACCACAACATGAGGAACTGCGTTAAGGGCCGTGACATTAGGAAGGTTGAGAACCACTGGCCTATTCCATTTGCCTGTATAGAGCTCCTTTGCTGGACTCCTCCTTTTTTTGCAATAGAGCTAAAGAGAATAGAGGCTTGGGAATTGTCTGGTAATCCTAGGCCGAAGCAATCGAAAAAACAGGCATCCGTAGCACCTGCATTCAGCAGTATTCATATACTGTGAATATTTGAAAAAGGACGCCATGATATGGTGGGTTAACTGGAGAGGCATGGGTCAGCAGCTCATTGGCTGAGCATGCCAGGAGCCAGGGTTCCGATTGGCTGCTGCCTCTGGCTATCTGCTGAGCCCAACAGTCCTAACTGTCAATGTGCCATTTTCTCACTTTGGACAGTGAAGAGAAATTGCTGGTTGCCAAATATCTTGAAGACTGCTCCTTTTATGGCATGAGGTATATTTCAAAAACTACTTAAAAGGATCATTTTATTCTCTCTGTTCTCTGCCTGAACTCAAAGAGACTGGTGTGTATATTGTTACCCTGTTTGAACCTTTGAACTAAAGTAATGATACTGTTACTTGTTTCACAAGCCTGGGTGACATTTCATTATAATGCAGGTTATATCTTGGTTTCAATACTGTGGTAAAACTTCTGCTTATTCTGCTTATTCATATTTATCAAACTTCACATATACCAGCAGCGCAAGAGGCCATCTTAAGCCATCTTAAGCCTCACAAGGAAGACGATTGAGACAGTTTCTAGGCATCACTTTGCAACAGAGGCAGAAGACGCCAGAGAGATGACTCCAGCCAGCAAAGGCTCCTTTTGTAATGTACTAAGTTACCTTATAACAGTCCCGAGTGGAGTTAGCCCTTTATTTATCTTGTTTTCAGTAAACTCATTTTGATCATCTTTTCACCTTGCTTTGTCAGAGCTGGGAGATCTTAGCCTTGAGGAGGCTCAGACTCCCAGTCTGCCTTGACCTGCTTTGACGCCGGACCTTGGGGAATTCCCTGGGGTGAGGTAATCCTTTGGGAGCAGTGCTGAGTCAGGTCGGACGTGACGCAACCCCTTCCGGACATTGGACACTGACTGTGGATATGCTGACTCAGCCGGGGTATGATGTAATATCCTCTGGACTGTGGGATCGCTGAGTCAGCAGGACATGATGCAACCTTTCCTGGACATTGCAAGGGAAAGGAGGGAGGGAATG
>JARBWK010000966.1:0-22662 GCA_030556195.1 Anolis apletophallus | reverse complement strand
GAGGAGGCCATCGCCCCTGAGTCTGCGGGCGGAGGCGCCCACAAACACAAGAGGAGGAGTGGGGCGGCCCGACAGAGAAAACCGCCGGCGAGCAGCGAGGCCACGGCCAGTTTGTGCCCCGCCAGATTCCTGCTCCACCCTTTGTGGATGACTCTACCGACGATGCAACTGGGCACGGTGCGCCTAAAGGGGCCGCCGAAAGGCCCGGCGCCCAAAGACTCAACCTCTGTTGGTACTGTGGGGGCTTCGGGTCATTTTCTCGTGACGCTGCCCCCAGAAACCGCGTGGGGACCCCGCTTCTGCAGCGGTGGCCAGCCCCCGAGCCTGAGAAAGCCCTCCAGGCGGCGGGGGAAGGGTCCGGCCGAGTGTAGGTTCGCTCACTCGGCCGCGCTCACCTTCCTCCGGAACCCAAGACTGGACAACTGTTCCTTGTTATGGTCACCCTCTGGTCTGCCGAGAAGGGGCCGCTGATGGTCCATGCCATGATTGACCTTCGGGGCTACCAACACTCATTGACAGACTATGCCCAGTCTGCTGGATTGCAATTTTTGGATCTTCAAGAGCCCAAGGGCGTTCAGACTATTGATGGGAGACCCTTGAAAGCTGGGGCTGTGACCCAGTATACCGCTCCCACCAGGATGTGGACTAGTTCTCACAAGGAGGAGATTTCCTTTCTCCTGACCAAGCTGTCGGACTTTCCTATTGTGTTGGGGATTGTGTGGTTGACGCTCCATGATCCCCAGATCTCCTGGGCCAAGAGACAGCTTGTTTTTGCTTCTGACCATTGCCAGAGCCAGTGCATGATGGCCCGGGCGTGTGCGGCGCAAGAGGTAACTACAGTGGCGACGCTGCCCCGGAAGTACGCTGGTTTTGGGGACGTTTTCAGCGAAGGAGGCGGAACGGCTGCCTCGCACCGGCCTTATGACTGTGCCATTGATTTGGAACCCGAGCCCCGATCCCGAGGGGAGGCTCTCTATCGGGAGCTCAACAAGATCACGATTCGCAACCGCTACCCCTTGCCCCTGATCCCCGAGTTGCTGGAACGGATGCGGGGCGCCAAGGTATTCACGAAACTGGACCTCCGGGGTGCCTATAATCTTGTCCGGATTCGTCAGGGAGATGAGTGGAAGACTGCGTTCCAGACCAAGTGGGGCAGTTTCGAATACCTGGTGTTGGGATTCGGTTTGTAACGCTCCCGCCTGTTTCCAACATTTCATGAATGACATTTTCCGAGACCTGCTGGATCGATATCTGGCCGTCTACCTTGATGGTCTGCTGATTGTTTCTCCGGATCAGGCCTCCCATGACCGCCACGTCAGGGAAGTGCTCCAGAGACTGCGGGCCCACGGGCTCTATGCTAAGCTGGAGAAGTGTGCGTTTGATCTGCGTGAGGTGGACTTTCTGGGCTACCGTATTTCTTCCTCGGGCATAGCCATGGATGACACCAAGATCCAGGCTGTGGTTGACTGGGCGGCTCCGGCCAGCAAAAAGGACATTCAACGCTTCCTGGGCTTTGCCAACTACTACAGAAAGTTCATTCCTGACTTTGCCAAGTGGGCTGATCCAATCACCCAGTGCCTGCGGGGTAAGGCGCCGTTCCGGTGGACGCCGGAGGCAGACGCGGGGTTCCGGAGGCTGAAGCAGCTGTTCACCACTCAGCCGCTTTTGCAGCACCCCAACCCCCGCACTCCCTTCATCGTGCAGGCTGACGCTTCTGATGTGGCTGTGGGAGCGATCCTGCTCCAACCACAGGGGACGGACTTGTTGCCCTGTGCCTACTATTCCCGGCAGCTCACGGCGCCGGAGAAGAACTATACCATTTGGGAGAAGGAACTTTTGGCCATCAAGGTGGCGTTTGAAGTCTGGAGACACCTCCTGGAAGGGGCCAAATTCCCGGTGGAAGTTCACACCGACCACCGGAATTTGGAGCACTTGAAGTCTCAGCGCAAATTGAACCAAAGGCAACAGAGATGGTCCCTGTTCTTTGAGCGCTTCAATTTCCGCATTCACTATGTGACCCCCAAGCAGACCAAGCAAGCTGATGCCCTGTCCCGGAAGCCGGAGTATGTCCGCGGGGGGAAGGCCTCCCCGAGCAGCCTCTGCTCAAAGCGGAGAACTTTGCAGCCGCTCGAACGGCTCCCGTGCCGGCTCCGGCGGCCCCGCCTCGCCCTGTAGATAAGCGGCCGTTGAGTGTGCGGGTTCAGGCTCGCCAACGGGACGACCCTTGGGTGCAAGAGCAGCTGACCAAGGGGGTGCAGGCTCCGTTTCAGGTGAGAGACGGGGTGCTCTATCACCGTGACTCTGTTTATGTTTCTCCGGGCCCTGAGCGGGGGGACATTCTGAAGCTTTGCCACGACACCAAGGCAGCGGGACATTTTGGGCTCTTTAAGACTCTGCAGCTGGTCCTACGGGACTTTTGGTGGCTCAAAGTACGCCGGGATGTGGAGGACTTTGTGGGATCCTGCCCTGTGTGCCAGCGGGCCAAGAACCCGGGGGGCAAGCCGGCCGGTTTGCTCCAGCCCCTCCCGACCCCTTCTGCCCCGTGGAAGATGATTTCGGCCGATTTCATCACTGATTTGCCCAAGTCCAAGGGGTTCACCACGATCCTGGTCGTGGTGGACTGTCTCACCAAGATGGGACACTTCATCCCCTGTGTGGGGGTGCCTACGGCCAAGGAGACGGCCGATATGTTTGTGCAACATGTGTTTCGGTTGCATGGCCTGCCCGAGAGTTTGGTGACGGACCGTGGTTCCCAGTTCACTTCCCAGTTCTGGAAGGCTGTCCAGAAGCAGCTGGGGATTGAGGCGCGGATGTCTACGGCCCATCATCCTCAGACCGATGGCCAGACCGAACGGGTAAATGCCACCTTGGAGCAGTATCTGCGGTGCTATGTTAACTACCAGCAAAGTAACTGGGCGTCTTTGTTGTCAATGGCGGAGTTTGCGTACAACAATGCGACCCAGGAATCCATCAAGGAGACTCCTTTCTTTGCCAACTATGGATACCATCCCCGGTTCTACCCCCGTGACTCCGTCGGGGAGGTGCCGTGGCGGAGGATTGGCTGCGGGAGCTCGCTGCACTTCAAGATTTGCTACGTACTCAATTGGACCAGGCCAAGGCCGACTACAAGCGGATGGCTGATCGGCGGCGCCAGGAGGGTCCTGACATCCTAGTGGGGGATCGAGTCTGGTTGTCTACCAAGAATTTGCCCACTCAACGGCCGAGCCGCAAATTGGATGCGAGATTTTTGGGCCCCTACAAGGTGTTGGAGAAGGTGGGCCCTGTTTCTTTCAAACTACAACTCCCAGCGGACATGAAACTCCACCCGGTGTTCCATCGCTCCTTGCTCCGCCCGGCGAAGGGGGTGCGGCCTGACGTGACGCAGCCGCCTCCTCCCCCCGTGATGCGGGAGGGCGGAGAGGAGGTCGAGGTGCAGGACATCTTGGATGCCCGCCTCCGTTACCGGAAGTTGGAGTACTTCATTGACTGGAAAGGTTTTGGCCCGGAAGAACGTGCTTGGGTCAAGGCTCGAGATGTACACGCGCCGGAGCTGGTGGCTCGTTTCCACCGCAAGTATCCTGACAAGCCCAAGCCCCGGGGGCGGCCCAGGGGGGGGCCCTGAGGGGGGGAGAGTGTAGCACCCCTGGGTCCGGTCGAGCCACTGGGGGGGGGCGAGGCACCGGGGGGTCCCGTTGGCATTGGGACCCGCACAGGCTGGAAGGGACTCGGAGGATGAGTTGGAAGGCCCAGAGCAAGATTGGTCAGCCGTACTTTGCCCAGTTCACCTGTAGAGAGTTTAGCCTGGGATCTCGAGTGGGAGCATTCTCCCGGGGAAGGAGCGGACCAGGTGGAGATGGGAGGCAGCGAAGCAGATAGCGAAGATAGTTATGAATTCCCAAACGGTCGAGGTTCCCAAGAGCTGGCCGGGCAGCAGATGGAGGCCAGCGGCTGGGAAACTCCGGGGAGGCTGCTTCTCAGGAAGATAGCGATTCTGGACTGCCAGAACGGGCCCGTTCTCACAACAGGCGCAGGGACATAGAGGAGGGCAGGAGGAGCTGGCATCTGTCCCTAGACTGTCACCGTTCGAAAGTAGAGACTGGAGACGCCGGGCCCTAGATCGTCGGGGTTCCAGGCCGAGGGATTAAGAACGGCCCCGTGGGAACTGATCGTCAGTTCTCCGGCCACGTCTGATCTGAAGGGCGTTGAGCGGAGTGCATCTTGGAGCCTAGTTTGGCTCGCCTTGAACCAAGACCTTGCCTTGTATGCGATTCGCATTGGTGCGGATCCCTTGCTACGTTCCGGAGTGAATCCGGGAGCCTTGCCAAGCTTTTTGCCACGCTTGCCTTTGAACTACCTTTTGGAACTTTGCTACTTTACTGAACTGCAGCTTCGTGCTGATTGCTTTATTCTATGAACTTTTATAAGTGAATTGCTTTTTTGATTTGTTTTTATTCAATAAACATAGTTAGCCTTTGCTACGTCTCCGTGTGTGTGTTAAAGGGGCAGTTCTAAGTCGGTGATTGTGACAGCGAACGAAGATTCTTAGGAAGGACTCATCCCACGCTTTTACAAATGCATTGATGATTAAAAAGGCCAATGTGAGATAGGCAAGTTCGGTTGCAGAAAGCAGTGCTTTCTCCTTGGGTGATGTTGTTTCCAAGTTGGGGTTCTTTCTGCGTTGTCGTTTCTCTTCGAGACCCATTCGGCGTGTCTTCTCGAAAGAGGCCGCAGCATTGTGGATAGTGCATCTCCATGCCTCCCGATGTGAGGCCAGGGTGGACCATTGTTGGCGATCAATCTGGCTGAGCCTGAAGTGTTGTTTCAGGGAGTCCTTGTATCTCTTTTTTGGGCGCCTCTTGCGCTGACCCTGGCCAGTTCACCATAGAGTAGTATCTTTGGGAGGCGGTGGTCCTCCATCCTAGAGACGTGTCCTGCCCTAGCGCAGCTGAGTTTTCAATAGCATGGCCTCAACGCTGGTGATCCCTGCTTGCTCAAGGACAGCAACATTAGTCACATAGTCGGTCCAGTGTATATTTAGGATTGAGCGAAGACAGCGCTGATGAAAGCGTTCGAGGAGTCATAGGTGCTGGCGATAGGTGACCCATGATTCAGACCCATAGAGGAGAATAGACAGTACGATAGCTCTGTACACACTGATTTTGGTGCTTTGCCTCAGGTTCTTGTTGCTCCAGACTCTTTTGTGAAGCCTCCGAATGCACTCTATCCCTTTGATAATCTGTGATCTATCTCTTTGTCAATCTTGGTGTCTGAAGAGATGATGCTTCCGAGGAAGGTGAACTGCTGGACGGACTTAAGCACAGATGTGCCTATGCTGATGTGGGGATGATGGTGTTCTTCCTGTGTTGCAGGCTGGTAGAGGACTTCGGTTTTCTTCAGGCTGATTGGCCTTTTTAGTCATCAATGCACTTGTAAAAAGCGTGGGATGAGTCCTTCCTAAGAATCTTCGTTCGTGAAGTAATGCCGAGATATATATCTATCTCACTGAAATAAATATTTCCAAATATTTTGCTGTTATGGCTCTCAGAGTCCAAAAGGTTCCCGACCCCTGTTATAGGTTTTAATTTTGTATTGTTATAGTGATGTTTTAGTCTGTATTATTTGCATTGAATTCTTGCTGTGAGCCGGTCTGAGTCCCTCTACGGAGGTGAGAAGATCGGGATATAAAAGTTTTAAATAAATAAATAAATAGTCTTTGAAGCTGCAAGGCCATTCAATGCTAATTAAGGCGGCCAATGCCAACATTCGCACCTGCAATAAAAGATCAATGTGGGAGATCACTTTCACGATATTTTTTCAATTTATTTCATCCTCATTCTTTTTCAGTAATGCGTGGATGGTGGATTGCAGATCCATATGGCATCAAAACATTGGTGTTTTCCTTTACAAAATTATAATCCATATGATAACATGTCATCAAATATAATTCGGATTACACTCAATGTCGGGTCGACGGTATCAAGCCATCCGTTTCGCCGTTTCCGGCTTCTTCGGGACCTGCCACATACTATCTACTGTCCAATCCACTGGTCCAATATCTATTAGATTAAACATAAATAGTTTTCAATATATAATCCCATATTCCTGTTATATATATATATTTTTGTAACCTATACATATAGGTGTGATCCCACATAAGAAAACACATTCCCCAAAACAGTAGGCAAGAGGCAATATACATCAATACATTTCCAAAGGTATTACATACATATAGCACAATCAATACATACCCAAAATATTCAGTCATAGCATATATGTATGTGGACGCAGCCACTTTCCATTCAGTTGGACAATGCTACTGAGAAAAGCCGCGGCTTAAGGGGACTCCCTCCGCACCTGGCGCCAGGTGCAAATTATATCAAGATTTCTCCTATGGATAAACGGTCGTTTAACCCCCTGGGGGCTTCGCATTTTAGGGAGGTTATCCAGAAGCATTCTCTTCTCCTTAGGGCTAATTTATTTATTTATTTATTTATTTATTTATTGGAGCTTCTTCGCCGTCGACTCCCGAGGGCTCGCGGCGGCTCACAGAGCCAATGGCACAGCGCCAAAGGGTTAAAAACATAGGACAATAAAAACATAGTTAAAAACAGAACAATACAATATAACCAGTTAAGCAGCAGCAAATATCGCAGCCCAGGCGGTGTAGACATGACCTACTCCCGAAGGCCTGCCTAAACAGATGGGTTTTGCAGGCCCGTCTAAATGGAAGTAGGTCATTCAGGGCTCTGGCCGGCTGGGAGGGCGTTCCAGAGCGTGGGAGCTATAACAGAGAACGCCCTCCGGCGGGTCGATGTTAGATGTGCCAACTTTACAGATGGTACTACCAAAAGGTTGGCCTCTTCGGACCGAAGTGATCTTGCTGGGCAATATGGGGTGAGACGGTCCCTCAGATACGCTGGCCCCAGGCCGTGTATGGCCTTGAAGGTAAGAACCAACACTTTGAAGGCGACCCGGTGCTCAATAGGTAGCCAGTGCAGATCCTGCAAAATTGGTGTTATGCGGCAACCTGCTGGAGCCCCAGACAGGAGCCGGGCGGCAGTGTTCTGCACCAGCTTGAGCTTCCGGATCGACGACATAGGCAGGCCAACGTAGAGCGCGTTACAGTAGTTAGCCTTGAGATGACCGTGGCTTGGATCACCGTGGCTAGGTCGCTCCGGGAGAGGTAGGGGCCAGCCTCCTTGCCTGGCGGAGGTGGAAGAAAGCAGCCTTGCTGGCCATGGAGACCTGGGCCTCCATGGTCAGCTGGGAGTCCAGTTGGACACCCAGGCTCTTCACGGACGGCGCTGGATGCAGCGCCGCACCGTCCAGGGTCGGAAGCCGGGCACCCACCTCGCCCGGGCTGCCCAGCCACAAGATCTCCGTCTTCGCCGGATTCACCCTCAACCTACTGGCTCGCAGCCATCCAGTAACGGCTTCGAGGCAATGTTGGAAATTATCGGGGACGGATCCCGGCCTGCCCTCCATCCTCAGAATGAGCTGGGTGTCATCAGCGTACTGATGGCAGACCAGCCCATAACTCCGCACCAGCTGTGCAAGCGGCTGCATGTAGATGTTAAATAACAGAGGGGAGAGTATGGCCCCCTGAGGACCTCCGCACACTAATGGGGAGCCCTCAGAGACCACCCCACCCCTCCTCACACGCTGAGACCGCTGGTGGAGGAAGGAGGACAGCCACTTAAGGGCAGTCCCCCTCACTCCAGCCATGGCCAGGCGGTGGATCAAAAGATTGTGGTCGACCGTGTCAAACGCTGCCGTGAGGTCCAATAACACGAGCAGCGCAGACCCGCCTTGGTCAAGCTGGCAGCGGAGTTGATCTGTGATGGAGACCAGGACCGTCTCCGTCCTGGTCTCCATCAGGGGTCGAGCCATGTTGCATCATCTAAGAAGGACTGCAGCTGCTCCATTACTGCCCTCTCAACTACCTTGCCCAGGTACGGAAGGTTCGACACTGGGCGGTAGTTGGAGGGAACCGCAGGGTCCAATGACGGTTTCTTCAGTAATGGAGCCTCTTTTAAGCACTCTGGAAAGACTCCTTGCTCAAGGGAGCTGTTTATGACATTCAACAGAGGCCCACGTAACCCCTCCAGGCAAGATCTATCTAAAGTTAAGATGCATCTTAACTTTAACCTGTTCGAGAACCACAACTTTAAAGTCGTCATATTTAAAGTAGAATATTTTGGGTATGTATTGATTGTGCTATATGTATGTAATACCTTTGGAAATGTATTGATGTATATTGCCTCTTGCCTACTGTTTTGGGGAATGTGTTTTCTTATGTGGGATCACACCTATATGTATAGGTTACAAATATATATATATATATATATATATATATATATATATATAACAGGAATATGGGATTATATATTGAAAACTATTTATGTTTAATCTAATAGATATTGGACCAGTGGATTGGACAGTAGATAGTATGTGGCAGGTCCCGAAGAAGCCGGAAACGGTGAAACGGACGGCTTGATACCGTCGACCCGACATTGAGTGTAATCCGAATTATATTTGATGACATGTTATCATATGGATTATAATTTTGTAAAGGAAAACACCAATGTTTTGATGCCATATGGATCTGCAATCCACCATCCACGCATTACTGAAAAAGAATGAGGATGAAATAAATTGAAAAAATATCGTGAAAGTGATCTCCCACATTGATCTTTTATTGCTTGGAACAGAAACACACCCCACCATTATTTGCAACATTCGCACCTGCCTCAAGCAGACAAGAGTTCTTTCTCCCACCCTGGACGGATATAGAAACCCCACTTGCCTCGTTTCCAACGGACCTCCCAACCTCTGAGGTTGCCTGCCACAGATGTGGGTGAAACGTCAGGAGAGAGTGCTCCTGCAACGTGGCCAGGCATCCCAGAAAACTCACAGCAACCCTGTGATTCTGGCCATTTTGTGTAGCAAGCAAGACAACCTGTGTGTGTGAAGAGAGACAATGTTGTTTTCTTTCACCTTCTGAAAGGTACATGAATTGATTCAAAAGTTCCCCCAATGTCCATGAGAGGGCAGTAATGGACTTTGTTTGTATACATAGGCCTACAAGAAGTCACCTGTAGATTTAAGGCGAGCCAATGAATCCCATCATAGGACTCACTCAGAGATGGTTTGTCAGTCCTTGGGAACTGGGGGATATTGGAATGCAGAGTCCGAAATGTGAAAACCAAAAAGCCCAAACGGAAAGCCAGTGAAGGGATCGAAGGGGAGAAAAGCAACGGCGAATATTTAGGGAGGTGTGAAGCAATTTAGGTCAGGCCTGTCCAACAGGCGGCCCACGGGCCGTACACAGCCCGCCAGCCCCTTGGACACGGCCCCCTACCCTCCTGCAATAATTTTTTTGTTTAATTTTTTTATTATTTCAAAGTTTATAACATCCATACAAACATATACATAAAAACACAGTGCCCTGTGCATGTGACCCTCCCCCCTCACAACCATCCATACCCCTCCAACAACAACTCCAACTTATTTCTAATGGTTTGATCCCGGGTTCTCCAAACAATATATCCTCTCACCCTATCCCATCGTCCCAACAGCTCTCGCAATTTATCCTCCTGTAGCTGATTCACCCTCTTTCCCATAATTTCAAATTGAATGTGTTCTACCAAGTACCGCAGCCAGTTCTCGATTGTCCATTTCGTGGAGTCCTTCCAGCCTAGAACCACCACCGCCTGGGCGCTTTCTATCATTGCTGCCTTCATTTCCAAGTGATCCCCCATCTTATTCTTTTTTACCAACACCGCCGTCTCTTTTGTGATGGTCCAATTTATATTCAATACTTTGTTGATCTCCCCTTCTACCTCTTTCCAGAATCTTTGGACCACCTCGCATTCCCATAGTAGGTGCATATACACTCCTTTGTCTCGGCAGCCGTGCCAGCACCGAGTGCCCACATTTTGAGAAAGATAGGTCAATTGGGCCGGGGTGCGGTGCCACTTGTGCAGTATTTTCCTCCTTGTCTCCCTGACTCTTATGTTTTTGAGTTTTACAATATCCCCCACTATCCTCTCCATCTCTACTCCGGAGACCTGCAACTCCCTCTCCCACATTGTGGTTAACTCTTCTACTGTACTCCCTCCTAATGGTATTAATATTTTGTATATCCTTCCGACCTGGACCCTTTTCCCTTCCTTCTATTCCCTGATTATCTTCTCGAATTCCGTGTCCTCTCTTTGCAAGGCCTCTCTCACCTCCCTCTGCCTAAGGCAGGGCTGTCCAACTTCTGGCGGGTCCAGGGCCGGATAAGAGGTCACTGATGACCTGCGGGGCTGCTCGGCCCCGCCCCCAGGCCCCGCCCCCAGGCCCCGCCCCAGGCCCCGCCCCCTCCTAAAGCCGCCGAAAAAGGTGGAGTAGGTGGCGCCAAGAGCAGCGCGTCTGGCCTGGCGTGACGCGCTGCCCTGGGCACCACCTACTCCTCCTTTTAGGCGTCCCCTCCTTCCTAGGCCGGAGGGCCGCCGGAGGAAGGCGGGCGCCAAGAGCAGCGCGTCACGCCAGGCCTGTGACGCTGCTCTTGGCGCCGCCTTCTGCCCTTTTTCGGCGGCTGCCCTAGGAAGGGAGGGGGCACCGAGGGCAGAGAAGCGGCGCCAACGGCAGCGCGTCACAGGCCTGGCGTGACGCGCTGCCCCTGGCACCGCCTACTCCTCTTTTTCGGCGCCCCCTTCCTAGGCCGGGGAGCCGCCGAAAAGGAGGAGTAGGGCGGTGCCAAGAGCAGCGCGTCACCCAGGCCTATGACGCTGCTCTTGGCGCCGCCTTCTGCCCTTTTTCGGCGGCTCCCCCGCCTTAGGTAGGGAGGGGGGCGCTGAAAAGGAGGAGCTAGCTCTCTTCCTCCTCCCTGCCCCGCCTCCCCCCCCCCCCCGGCCGCCATTTTAAAAAAAATCGATTTTTTAATAAAAAAAAAATTAAAAATGGCGGCTGAGGGCATAGGTGGGGCCGTGTCCAACAGGCTACGGGGCCGAATCCGGCCCCGGGGCCGCCAGTTGGACAGCCCTGGCCTAAGGTACTCACATATCGCCCTGATCTGCAACCACCGCCTTCCTCCCAGCCAATTCTCAGCCTCTCTCTCCTGATTCTGCCCCTTCGTCCACTAGTTGCTCCAGTCTCGTGACCCCCTTCTCTCTCAATTCCCTTATTATTCTGCTCAGGTTTTCCTCCCTCTCGGGGTTCATGATCTCCAGGGAGGCTACTTTTGAGACTCCCAGCGCTATCTTCCTTTGCCAAGATCTCCACACTCCCACCGTGGCCCTCATTGGTCCCATCAATTTCTCCACCTCCCTTTTTTCCCATCTCCTAAATATCAGTTCCTCTCTTCCCACTGCGTTCGCTTCTTTTTCCAATGCTACCCACCTCTAATAATTTTTTTTAAAAAATTCCCAAAAAATAAAAAAGTGCGCATGCGCGTGGCAGCGCAAGCGCCATCCACGGCCACCACGAGGGAGGAGCCAAGGGGAGCTTTGTCAGATTATTGCATTTTAAATAGCAATTCATGAGTCAGCACAAGATATATTTTCACAGTTTGAGATGACCTGCAGTGTGACATGTTTGACACCAGATGGCGCTGTCTCAAGACTGCTAAATGGAACCTTGAGGAATGTCAGTTACAAAGTGACAGTTGGGATTTGTCAGTTGGGATTTAATATTTGTGAGGAAAAGATGTTTAGAAAGGTAGCTGTGATGGCTGTTGTTTTTCGATGTTTTGCCAGTTATTGTTAAATACAATTCAATACAAAGTTATATATTTACCTTGTGAATTGAATGAGAGTTTCATTATTCACTCGAACAGAGACTGGAGTTTTTGGGCCGATGGGGAATTAAACTTCTATATTTCTGTTGCCTATCCGCTGTGACATAAATACTCGACGCCGAAGAAGCTTCCCTTGGCTTCGCCCTCCCTTACAGCGTCACGGCCGGGCGCCAGAAGCAGCGAAATCGCCCGCTTCTGGCGCCTGAGAGTGACGCTGTAGAAGGGAGGGAGGAGCCACGGGGAGCTCCCCAAGCTTCGCCCTCCCTTTCAGCGTCACTCTTGGGCGCCAGAAGCGCAAAACCGCCCCCTGCGATCGGCCCCGCCCGCGATGGCCCAGCCCCGCCACGGCCCCCAGGTCATAAGTCACCGGAATTCCGGCCCCTGGGCTGGTAGACGTTGGACAGCCCTGATCTAGGTGAATGAAAGTCAAAGGAGGAACAGAACCAGAAGAGGGCTTCAAAGTCAAGTCGCTATGAATAGGTTGATTGGTTGACCTTCTGGCAAGGAAACTAGACCAATGTGGGCTAGGCAAAACGATGGTGAGGTGTATCTGTCATTGGTTAAGCAGATGAACCCAGAGGGTGATTCTCCTGGAAGGAAGTGACGAGTGGAGGGCCATCTGCAGGGTTCCCTCCTGGGCATCCCGGCCCTGCTCAGGATCTCAATTCATGACTTACATCAGTGGTTCCCAAAGTGGGCGGTACCACCCCCTGGTGGGTGGTGGGGTCATCCACAGGCCCGGATTAACACCTTTTTGCGCCCTAGGCCACACTTTGGAATTACGCCCCCAGCCAACCGCGACCCCCCCACAACCCACTCAGACCCACACTTGGATTTCGCCATGGTGCCTCCGGAGCAGAAGAGAAAGGCGAGTAGGCACCATCCCGCCACCTCCGAGGTCCCCATGCATTCCCACCGGCTGGAAAGCTCCGCTGTGCTCTGAAGGTCTCCTTGGGAGTCGGGAGTCTTGGGGAGAGCGCAGTGGGTACAAACTCGCTCCAAAGGCACACACGAGAGAGAGAGAGAGCACACGAGAGAGAGAGTGTGCGCGAGAGAGAGAGCACGAGAGAGAGAGAATGAGCATGAGAGAGAGTGCGCACGTGAGAGAGAGAGAAAGAGCAAGAGAGAGAGAGAGCGAGAGAAAGAGCGAGAGAAAGAGCGAGAGAGAGTGCGCACGTGAGAGAGAGAGCAAGAGAGAGCAAGAGAGAGCAAGAGAGAGAGAGAGAGAGAGCGAGACAGAGCGAGAGAGAGAGCGAGAGAGAGAGCGCACGTGAGAGAGAGAGCAAGAGAGAGCAAGAGAGAGCAAGAGAGAGCAAGAGAGAGCGAGAGAGAGCGAGAGAGAGAGAGAGAGAGAGAGCGAGAGAGAGAGAGAGAGAAAGAGAGAGAGAGAGAGAGAGAGCAAGAGAAAGAGCGAGAGAGAGAGCACGCGCGCGCGAGAGAGCGCCCGAGAGAGCGAGGGAGCACGCGCGAGAGAGAGCGAGAGCGCGCAAGAGAGAGAAAGAGAGAGAAAGAGCGAGAGAGAGAGAGAGAGAGAGAGAGAGAGAGAGAGAGAGAGCGAGAGAGAGAGAGAGAGAGAGAGAGCGAGAGAGAGCGAGAGAGAGAGAGCGAGAGAGAGAGCGAGAGAGAGAGAGAGCACGCGAGAGAGAGAGCGCGCACGCGAGAGAGAGAGTGAGAGAGTGAGAGAGAGAGCGAGAGAGAGAGCGAGAGAAAGAGCGAGAGAGAGCGAGAGAGAGAGCGAGAGCGAGGAGAAAGCAGAGAGAGAGAGCGCAAGAGAGAGTGAGAGAGAGAGCGAGAGAGAGAGAGAAAGAGCGAGGGAGTGCATGAGAGAGAGAGCGCCCGAGAGAGCGAGGGAGCGCGCGCGAGAGAGAGCGAGAGAGCGAGAGCGCGCAAGAGAGAGTGAGAGAAATAGCGCGCAAGAGAACAAGAGAGAAAGCATGAGAGCGCGCGCGAGAGAGAAAGAGCGCGAGAGAGAAAGAGTGAGAGAGAGAGCAAGAGAGAGAGTGCGCATGAGAGAGCAAGAGAAAGTGAGCGAGAGTGAGAGAGCGCAAGAGCGCAAGAGCGCGCGTGTGCGAGCGCGCTCTCGAGAGAGAGAGAGAGCAAGAAAGCGGACGAGAGAGAGAGGGGGGGGGAGAGAGAGAGAGAGGGAGGTCTGCTTGGCATGCGCTCCCAGAGGGGACGGAGCAGAGACTTTGTCTGGAGAAGGAGCGAGGAGGGCATGAGAAAGGGGGAAAGAAGTCGCAAAACCAGGGTTTTTGGTCCGTGAGCTGTGCCCCCTCGACTTGCGCCCTAGGCCATTGCCTCATTGGCCTTATGGGTAATCTGGGCATGGTCATCCAAGGGGGCGCCGGGAGGCTCAGGAGAATTTGGGGTGCTGAGCCCCTGTAAGGGGCGGTGGCATGAGCCAGGCTTGCTTGCCACTTGCAGGGTCATGCGCGTGCGAGGAAGACCCAATTGGAAGAAAGAGGTGATACACAGGACTGCGCCGTGGGCGGGGTTGATGAGAGGAAGCAGGCGCGTGCTGCGGTTTCCACGGCAACGCCTGCCTGGGGAGTCCAACTCACAAGCGTGCGATCCCCAGGCAGGCGTTGCCGTGGAAACCGCAGCACGCGCCTCCTTCTCGTCAACCCCGCCCACGGCGCAGTCCTGTGTATTGCCTCTTTCTTCCAATGGGGACGTCCTCGCAAGCGCGCCTTGCTGCAGTTTCCAGCTTCCTTATATGCTGTGTCAGTTCATTGCCTTCCTCTGCTAGTGATCTTCCTCTTGCTTTGAGGCCTTCCTTAACAACATCTCTATTGTTCTTGTGTCCTCCCTTCCCAGAAAGTTTGCACCAAATGCGGCATTGAAACCCTGAACACCCAGAAGCGGCCTGTCTGGTTCTGTAAGATCTGCAGTGAGCAGAGAGAGGTGGGTCTGTCTGTGGTGGGTATGAGGGTCTAAAATAAGCATAAGCCTAGGGTTAAATCATATATGCACCATGCAAACAGTATCAAAATGTATAATTCTATGCACAAATAGAAAGAGGACGCTCCCTCTATGTTCCAATATCACAAATCTTATGGTTAAATACTAGGCATGGTTTAGAACCCAAAAATGGAGATTCTAAAATCAAATGGGGGGTTTGATTAGTAAAAGAAAGACTTACAAAAAATTTCCCAAAAAATTCTAAAATATAACTTAATTACTAACGAATTTCGTTAGTAGTTCGTATGCCAGAGCATGCGCATTCAGATGGTTTTGGCCTACAACTCCCAGAAATCCTAACAGCTGGTAAATTGGCTGGGATTTCTGGGAGTTGTAGGCCAAAACTTGAATAAATCACACTGAATTCTAGATGGGACTCTCCAAATAGGAAGGAGGGAGGGAAGGAGGGAGGGAGGGAAGGAGGGAGGGAGGGGGGTATTCTATTCTTGGAAGCAGCAAAAAAAAGAGGAGGAGGCCCCCCCTCGCTTCTCGCTGCCTCTCTCTCACCCCGATCCTGAGGGAGCGAGGGCCCAAGTTTGCCCAGGCTGAGAGGAAAAGGAAGAGGCCTGAGGCTGTGAGGAATGGTGGGAGTTGAAGTCCAAAACACGTACCTGGAGGGCTGAAGCTGGCCCCTGCGATGGGGCATGGCAGCAGAGCAACGGGGAAGAGAAGCATCTGAGAGAGCGCAGGGAGAGAGAGGAGGAGAAGCGCGCGCGTGTGTGTGTGTGTGAAGCTGGCCCCTGCGATGGGGCATGGCAACAGAGCAACGGGGAAGAGAAGGAGGGGGGGGGGAAGCGTGGAGGACTACACTTTCCAGAATGCATTGCCTACCTAGCAGCAGCGTCACTTCCAGTTCCCCATAGAAATGCGGGAAAAAGAAGAAGCTGAATGAAGGCGGGAAGGAAATGAGGGGGAGAAGACAGGGAGAAGTGAGTACGTAGTACAATTATTAATTAATTAATAATTAAGAATTTATTACGATCCTAACGCAAATTGTTGGCCTCAAGGACCGTAAAAGGAAGTCCACTTCCTGGTTGGCGTTCCAGGTGCGGAAATACTCGAAAGTAGCATTTCTTACGAATTTCTTACGAAACGAATCATTTTCATAACTTTTTTCTCATGCCTATTAAATACACATATACATACAATAACACAGCATAGATACAAATATAGTCCCGCGTGCGCGCCTTTCTTCCTGGAGCACACAGTAATGCAAGGCTACCCTTTGGAAACGGCTTCGTAGTTGCGAGGGGCTAAGCAGTTAAATCAAAGGTCTTTTGGGAGTAAATACTCACTGTCCTGTCGTTTTCTAGTTCTCAAATGAGAGAAATGAGAAAGAAATGAGCCCCGTTTTCCGTGTTCAAAACCTGGCGGGCGGTTTTACGGCCATCCGTAAATGCCACAATCACTGGGAAGCGCCGTAAAGCATATCAGCCTGGTCGCGTAGGAATTCTTTTGCGACTCTGGTGTCCGTTTAAGCAGCGTGTATCAGCCAAATGGGTAAACGATGGATGCAAAGGGTAGAAGCATAGGGTAACAATCAATGGAGTGGGAGTAAGGAACACGATTCAGGGTGACGCCGAGGGGGTCAGAGAAGACTTGAAGATGGTACCACAACGCCTACGGGTAAATATACATGGTCCCAATCCCGTTTCGACTCTCCTTCCTCAGGGCGGGGTTAAGATGGTGAACATGTATCTTCTCAAACATGTACATGGAAATCCATATAAGACAACTGTATAATATAATAATATATCATGTAATCTTGGCAATATACACAAGCATAGACTGTAGGGTAGGGGGAAGAAAGTAACTTACCAAGAGTATAGTCTCTAGGTACATCACAAAGAGGTATCGACCACAGTATCGGTGACCTCCTGTGGTGGAGCTAGCTCTTAAGTCATAATTCACATGGGGTGGAGTAATTACCTCATTATGTCAAGATGTGATTGATACTTAAACAATCGTTTAACCCATTAGGGTACTCACAGGCCAGTTTGATTATCCATTTGACCTCACACCGGAGGAGAGCATATGAGGGTCTACCTTTGCAAACATTGATACGTACATGTTTCTGTGTTGTTTTTCTTTGCTGCTTGTGCTTTGTGTCAAGAAGTGATTTTCAACCTTTTTTGAGCCGCGGCACACTTTTTACATTTACAAAATCCTGGGGCACACCACCAACCCGAAATGACACAAAATGACACTCTAACACAGTAACTTGGGGGCTGCCTGTATGTTTTCAGGACCCCTCTTGTTCGTAACTTGGGGGCTGCCTGTATGTTTTCAGGACCCCTCTTGTTTGTAACTTGGGGGCTGCCTGTATGTTTTCAGGACCCCTCTTGTTCGTAACTTGGGGGCTGCCTGTATGTTTTCAGGACCCTTCTTGTTTGTAACTTGGGGACTGCCTGTATGTTTTCAGGACTTGTCTTGTTCATAACTTGGGGACTGCCTGTATGTTTTCAGGACCTCTCTTGTTCGTAACTTGGGGGCTGCCTGTATGTTTTCAGGACTTGTCTTGTTCGTAACTTGGGGGCTGCCTGTATGTTTTCAGGACCCCTCTTGTTCGTAACTTGGGGACTGCCTGTATGTTTTCAGGACCCCTCTTGTTTGTAACTTGGGGACTGCCTGTATGTTTTCAGGACCCCTCTTGTTCGTAACTTGGGGACTGCCTGTATGTTTTCAGGACCCCTCTTGTTTGTAACTTGGGGACTGCCTGTATGTTTTCAGGACTTGTCTTGTTCATAACTTGGGGACTGCCTGTATGTTTTCAGGACTTGTCTTGTTTGTAACTTGGGGACTGCCTGTATGTTTTCAGGACCCCTCTTGTTCGTAACTTGGGGACTGCCTGTATGTTTTCAGGACCCCTCTTGTTCGTAACTTGGGGACTGCCTGTATGTTTTCAGGACCCTCCTTGTTTGTAACTTGGGGACTGCCTGTATGTTTCCAGGACTTGTCTTGTTCATAACTTGGGGACTGCCTGTATGTTTTCAGGACCTCTCTTGTTCGTAACTTGAGGGCTGCCTGTACGTTTTCAGGACCCCTTTTGTTCGTAACTTGGGGACTGTATGTATATTTTCAGGACTTGTCTTGTTCGTAACTTGGGGACTGCCTGTACGTTTTCAGGACCCCTTTTGTTCGTAACCTGGGGACTGCCTGTATGTTTTCAGGACTTGTCTTGTTCGTAACTTGGAGACTGCCTGTACGTTTTCAGGACCCCTCTTGTTCGTAACTTGGGGACTGCCTGTATGCTTCCAGGACCCCTCTTGTTTGTAACTTGGGGACTGTTTGTATGTTTTCAGGACCCCTCTTGTTTGCAACTTGGGGACTGCCTGTATGTTTTCAGGACCCCTCTTGTTTGCCAGTACTGCCACCTGTTGAGGGGTTACGAAGGTGGAGGCATTACTTTTCATTCAACCCTCGTAGGAATCCTAAGGCTTCCCGCCACAATGGAACTGTAGAGGAGAGTGTACTGAACAAGCCAGTACCTTCCGCGTACCAGTACTACCATCTGTTGAGGAGTTACGAAGGAGGAGGCATTACTTTTCATTCAACCCTCGTAGGAATCCTAAGGCTTTTCGCCACAATGGGAACTGTAGAGGAGAGTCTCCTGAACAAGCCAGTCCCTGCTGCATACCAGGACTGCCGTCTGTTGGGGAGTTACGAAGGTGGAGGCATTACTTTTCATTCAACCCTCGTAGGAATCCTAAGGCTTCCCACCAGCATGGAACTGTAGAGGAGAGTCTCCTGAACAAGCCAGTCCCTGCCGCATACCAGGACTGCCGTCTGTTGGGGAGTTACGAAGGTGGAGGCATTACTTTTCATTCAGGAGAGAATGCTTCTGGAACGTGGCCAGACAGTCCGGAAAACTCACAACAACCCAAAAAGAAGACAATTGCCAATGTTTGGATTCTTGTTAATTCAGAAAGGCGAGTTTGGTGACTTTGTGAAGGTGTTCTCTGCCTCGGAAGTCACGCGTGTTGGAGGCGAGGGAACATGGTCGGCAGAATGTAATTGCACAACAATCCTTCTGTATAATGAAACTAGCCGAGGCGCTCGTTTAATTTCCCCACTTGTCTCATTTAGCCTACCGCTGTCCGACTTTCGTGAAGCAGCGTGTTCGAATGAGCGCGTGGGCAGAATTCCTTGCCGTGCAATCAATAATTGCGCGGGCCACTAATAAAAAAGGGACTAATCTCTCATCGCGCCAGTTAGCAAGTGGCATTGACAGCTCTTTGCACTCCGCTGTGGATATGGATGTGGGTTCTGCCATTTTTTTCCCAGCATTGAGGGAGGGGGTTGCTAAACGGAGTGACCCGAGAATGTCTTGTTTTCCTTTTAATTCCAACTCCAATTTCTATCTTTCGAGAACTCTGCTTGACAAGGTCCTGGAAAGGCAAACAGGATTGGCAGGTGGTGGCTTGAATTGGTACAGAGAGCTCTAGACCAGGAGTGGGCAATTATTTTTCCCATGGGGCCACACGAGGGCCAAAAAATATTATGGAGGGCCGCACCTAAAGGCGGAACTACATTTGATCTACATCAGGGCTGTCCAACTTCTACCAGCCCAAGGGCCGTAATTCCAGTCACTGATCACCTGGGGGCCGCAGCGAGGGGCGGGGCGCTGCGGGGGCGGGGGCGCTGCGGGGCGGGGCCGCTGGGCGGTGCAGGGCCGTGGCGGGGCCACTTGCGGGGGCGGGCGCCACGGGACGGGGCGCTTGTGGGGTGGTGGGCACTTGCGGGCGCTTGCGGGCGGGGGTGCGGGGCGCTTGTGGGACGGGGCGCTGCGGGGCGGGGCGCCGGGGGGCGGTGCTTGTGGGGGCAGGGGCGCTTGTGGGGCGGGCGCTATGGACGGGCGCTTGTGGGGTGGGGCCGCTTGTGGGGCGGGGCCGCCACGGGTGGCGGGGGGGCAGGGGGGCGGGGCGCTTATGGGGGGCGGGGCGCTTGTGGGGCGGGGCACTCGCGGGTGGTGGGCCACTCGGGGTGTGGGCGCTATGGGGCGGGGCGCTGCAGGGGCGGGCCCTCTGCCATGGCCCTGCCGCTGCGGTGGCGGGGGCCGCTTTCCTTGGCGGGGCGCTTGGGGTAGGTAAGCTCCTTCAGCGCGGGCGCTGCAACAGCCAGGGACATGGCGGAGGGCGCCGCTCCCCGCCCTGCTGCGCAGGCCCAGCATCCTGTGGGTGATGTCAGGCGTGGCGCTGGCGGTGAGGAGGAAGAGGAGGCAGAGGCCCCAAGCTCCTCCACCTCTTCCTCCCTCCGCGCCACGCCTGACGCCACCCAGCCCCGCTGAAAAGGGGCAGGCCACGCAGGATGCCGGGCATGCGCGGCAGTGGGGAGGGCGGGCGCCCTCTGCCATGTCCCTGGCTGTTGCAGCAGCCGCGCCGAGCTTACCTTCCTTCTCCGAAGGAAGAGAAAGGAAGATAAGCTCCCGGGCGGCCGCTGCAGCAGCCAGGACATGGCAGAGGGCGCCGCTGCTCCCGCCTTGCCGCGCATGCCATAGCCGGCCCCGCACGAGCGACAAACAGGCGGGGGGAAGTCCCGCCCTAGAGTCTGATGTGGCTTCCTCCGCCTCCCTTCACTGCTGCCCCCGCCTCCTCGGGCCCCCCGAGATCGATTTTTTCATTTTTTTAAAAAAACAGCTGATTTCTTGCAGGAGGGTAGGCGGGCCGCATCCAAGGGGCTGGCGGGCCGTGTGCGTCCCGCGGGCCGCCTGTTGCACAGGTCCGGCCTACATCATTTATTTATTTATTTACTATATTTACTATATATTACACATCATTAATATTAGCATATTAATATATCAAGAAATATTCATATATTATTAGTAATAATAACATAATTATTATATTATAGTATACTAGCTGAACCCGGCACGCGTTGCTGTGCCCTATTTAGGAGATGCAAGGCAGTCTGGGTAAGGGTTGGAAATGATGTGGGCATGTTTTTTGTGTGTGTGTATATATGTGTATGTTTGTGTGTATGTATGTGTGTGTGTATGTGTGTGTATATATGTGTGTGTATATATATGTGTATATATGTGTGTATATATATGTGTGTATATATATATATGTATGTGTGTTTATATATGTGTGTATGTGTATATGTGTGTTTGTGTATATGTGTTTGTATGTGTGTTTGTGTGTGTGTATGTGTGTATATATGTGTTTGTGTGTATATTTGTGTGTATGTATGTGTGTGTATGTGTATATGTATGTGTATGTGTTTATGTGTATGTGTGTGTAGATGTCTGTGTGTATGTGTGTGTATATGTGTGTGTATATATGTGTATGTATGTTTGTATATATATATGTGTGTGTATATATGTATGTGTGTATATATATGTGTATGTGTGTGTATGTGTATATGTGTATGTCTGTGTATATGTGTTTGTATGTGTGGATGTGTGTGTATATTTGTGTTTGTGTGTATATTTGTGTTTGTGTGTATATATGTGTGTGTATATATATATATGTATGCGTGTATATATATGTGTGTATGTGTGTGTGTATATGTGTATATATATGTGTGTTTGGTGTCTTCCCTCCCAGCGGATGTGGGAGGGAAGGTGACCCCCCCGGCCAGCTCTTTCTCCTTCGTTCCGCCTCCTCCTTCATTGGTGGAAGGAGGGCAGGAGAGGAGGAGAAAGAGGTGCCTGGAGAAAAGGACAACAGCTCCAAATCTCTGGCGGGATCGGGAGGACATTGGCGGAGCCAGGGTCCTGAGTGGCAAGGAGCTGGAGAAGAGGGCGGCGGAGGAGGAGGAAACGGGGGAAAAGGATCACTCTCTGTGCATGGCTGCGTCCTTTCCCTCTCGCTACTCTTTCCTCCTCCTCCCCCCCTCCTCTTCTCCGGCTCCCTTGCCGCCAGGGGCCGTCTGGCTCGCGATGTCCTCCGATCTCGGCAGAGATGGGAGCCAAACTGCCTTTTCCCGGGCACCTCTTTCCTCCTCTCCCTGCCCTCCTTCCACCAATGAAGGGAGGAGTGCGGGCGAGAAGGAGAAAGAGCTGGCTGAAAATACTGCTTCCCTCCCGCCTCCGCTGTGATCGGGCGAGATGCGGCTGCGGTGGCGGAGGAGCGGGAGGAAGAGGAGGGGACGGTGGCGCCCTCGTCGTCAAAAGCCCCCTCTTCCAGTCCCTCTCCCAGGAGCGGCTGGGAGGGTTTGAAGAGGGAAGGAGGGAGGGAGGGGGTCGGGATGCGCCTGCGCAATGGCTCTCCTGTGTCCAGCGCTCGCGTGCCAGCGAGAACGGGAGGCAATGGGCGATTTTTTGGGGGCTGTTTTTGGGGGGTTGCAAGGTAGGTGGGGGTGTTTTTTTGTGGTATGGGTGTACCACGTGGTCTGGGGGAATGTGTGTCGTGGGTTGTGTTTTTGGGGGGTATAGTTTGGCCGTGTATAAAGGACATCCCACGACGACTCAATTTTTATATATATATATATCATCATCATCATCTGTTTCTCACTTGTTAATCGCCCTCATTGTTTACATAAAACAATAGCATTAAAATACACAATACCAAATAGACTGCATTAAACATGAAAAGCTCTGCTAAAAAGCCAGGCCTTGAGTGCCTAAGCAAGGGTCGCCAGGTCATGGCCCTCAAGTGGGGAGGCAAGGAGTTCCACAAGACAGGGGCAGAGATGGAGAAGGCCCTGCGTCTCGTGCTCTCGAGGCGTACTTCCCTGGGGCCTGGAACATACCGGAAGTTTAGTTGGAGGAGTCGTGGCGACCACTGGCGGTGAAGCCAGGTCTTGAGTGCCTGAGCAAAGGGCCGCAGGTCACGCATGGCCCTCAAGTGGGGAGGCAAGGAGTTCCACAAGACAGGGGCAGAGATGGAGAAGGCCCTGCGTCTTGTGGTCTCGAGGCGTACTTCCCTGGGGCCTGGAACATACCGGAAGTTTAGTTGGAGGAGTCGTGGCGACCACTG
>JARBWK010000965.1:0-22669 GCA_030556195.1 Anolis apletophallus | reverse complement strand
ATTTTCCTGTTTTTCTACCCATTCAAAAATGGATTCTCATGGAGGACTTCTATTTGTGGTTGTTCATGGGATTCCATCTCCGTAGCATGTAGAAACGGGAGGATTTTGTAGATGGGCAGAAATCAACTCCATTCATCTCCTGATGCATATAAACTCTTAAAATGGGTATTTTTCCTTGGGATGGGAAGTGGTGGATTTGTTTGATTACTTTGTGATGTTTCAGTGAGGGTGTTCATGTGGATAGTCTGCTAATGCTCCTCTGTTTCTGTTAGTGGTTGGTGTCACTGAAATAAGTGTTTAAAAATTCTGTTTGTCTCCTTTAGTGTAGGGGTTTAAGGGGAATGATCCCATGGAAAGAGGTATTTCCAAAAGTATGCTTTTTCCCTTTAGTTTTGGGATTTAAGAGAAATAGTTCCATGGAAAGTAGTGTTTCCAAAAGAATGCCTGTCTCCTTTGGTGTAGAAGTTTAAGACAAACAGTCCCTTGGAAAGAAATGTGTCCAAGGCAGACATGGGCAAACTTGGGCCCTCCAGGTGTTTTGGACTTAAACTGTTATGCTGTTAGGAATTGTGGGAGTTGAAGTCCAAAACACCTGGAGGGTCAAAGTTTGCCCATGCCTGGTGTAGGGGAATGGTCCCACGGAAAGTGGTGTTTCAGAAAGGATGCCTGTTTTAAATAGTGTGATGGTATCCTTGAAATGCTTGAGCTAAAAAGTGGAGGAGGTAACCCTGTGTGATTGAGGTGAGTAAATTATTCGCCTTCTTTAAAGACAGAACCCTATGAAATGCCACAGAAAGAAGATGATTCCACCTGCTTGCCCTTTTGTAGGATGAAGTCCTAGAAAGACATTTCAACTATTACCAATTTCTGTTGCTTGGAAAGCCATGTCTTTTTAATTAGCTTGGATTGACATGAACATTAGTTTCATAATCAAGTGAAGTATAATTTTATTTAGAATAATTTTGGTGAGGATTGGAATAATCTTTTTAAGAGAAATTAATTAAAAAGAGAATTGGTTCAGGGAGCATGCTTGGGGAAAAATTAATTGAAATGGAAAAGCTTGGATGGGGTGATGTTCAATGCACTAGAAAGTTAAATGTTTCAGATTAGCCCAACACTGTTTCTAACAGTGTAGATTTATTTTATTTATTTATTTTATTTATTTATTTGTTGGGACTTCTCGACCGCCGACTCCCAGGGGCTCGCGGCGGCTCACAGAGCCAGTGGCATAGTGCCATGGGTTAAAACAACAACATAAAACAGTTAAAAACACAAATTAAAACAGGCAATACAGTTAAAATAAGCAGCAGCAAATCTAAACAGCCAGGTGGAATCTACGCCGGCCTACTCTCGAGGCCTGTCTAAACAAATGAGTTTTACAGGCCCGCCTGAACGGGAGTAGGTCACGCAAGGCTCTGGTTTCAGCCGGGAGGGCGTTCCATAGCGTGGGAGCTATTACTGAGAACGCCCTCCGGCGGGTAGATGTTAGGTGGGCCAGCCTTACAGATGGAACTACTAGAAGGTTGGCCTCTTCAGACCGCAGTGATCTCGCTGGGCAATATGGGGTGAGACGGTCCCTCAGGTACGCTGGCCCCAGGCCGTGGATGGCCTTAAAGGTAAGAACCAGCACTTTGAAGGCGACCTGGTGCTCAATAGGCAGCCAGTGCAGATCCTGCAAGATTGGTGTTATATGGCAGCCTGCTGGGGTCCCAGACAGGAGCTGGGCGGCAGTGTTCTGCACCAGCTTGAGCTTCCAGATCGACGACATAGGCAGGCCAACGTAAAGCGCGTTACAGTAATCTAGCCTCGAGATGACCGTGGCTTGGATCACCGTGGCTAGATCGTTCCGGGATAGGTAGGGGGCGAGCCTCCTTGCCTGGCGGAGGTGGAAGAAGGCAGCCTTGCTGGCCATGGAGACCTGGGCCTCCATGGTCAGCTGGGAGTCCAAATGGACACCCAAGCTCTTCACTGACGGCGCTGGATGCAGCGCCGCCCGTCCAGGGTCGGAAGCCGGCCACCCACCCCGCCCGGCGGCCCAGCCACAAGATCTCTGTCTTCGCCGGATTCACCCTCAACCTACTGGCTCGCAGCCATCCAGTACGGCTTCGAGGCAGTGTTGGAAATTATCGGGACGGACTCCGGCCTGCCCTCCACCCTCCGACTGAGCTGGGTGTCATCAGCGTACTGGTGACAGACCAGCCCTTAACTCCGCACCAGCTGTGCAAGCGGCTGCATGTAGATGTTAAATAATAGAGCGGAGAGACTGGCCCCCTGACGGACTCCACACACTCGTGGGGAGCCCTCGGAGACCACCCCGCCCCTCCTCACACGCTGAGACCGCTGGTGGAGGAAGGAGGCCAGCCATTTAAGGACCGTCCCCTCACTCCAGCCATGGCCAGGCGGTGGATCAAAAGATTGTGGTCGACCGTGTCAAACGCTGCCGTGAGGTCCAATAACACGAGCAGCGCAGACCCGCCTTGGTCGAGCTGGCAGCGGAGTTGAGCTGTGATAGAGACCAGAACCGTCTCCGTCCCGTGCCCCCGAACGGAAGCCGGACTGGAAGGGGTCTAGCCATGCTGTGTCATCTAAGAAGGACTGCAGTTGCTCCATTACTGCCCTCTCAACCACCTTGCCCAGGTACGGAAGGTTCGACACTGGGCGGTAGTTGGAGAGGAACCGCAGGGTGCAATGATGGTTTCTTCAGTAATGGAGCTACCACCGCCTCTTTTAAGCACTCTGGAAAAACCCCTTGCTCAAGGGAGCTGTTAATGATATTCAACAGAGGCCCACGTAACCCCTCCCGGCAAGATCTAACAAGCCAGGAGGGGCACGGGTCGAGGGAGCAGGTGGTAGGACGAACTGCAGTCACTATCTTATCAACAGCATCTGCGTCCAGTGGCCGAAACCGGTCGGTGGGCCCGGGCGGAGGGCCACGGAGTCTCTAGCTCTCTTACTGTATCAACTGTGGCCGGAAGGTCCCGGCGGAGGTTCAGTATCTTGTCTGTAAAAAAGCTCTGAAAAGCACCGGCAGTGAGGGCCTGATCACTATTTTTTTGGGACGGTAGGGACCGTCGTCAACGATCGAATTACCTTAAACAGTTGGGCCGGGCGTGAGCTTGCAGACGCTATCAAGGCAGAGAAGTAGTCATTTTGGCTGCCTTGACAGCATGCTCATAAGACTCTTTGAATAGCTTATAAGCTGATATTGAGGCTCCGTCACAGAGTTTCCGCCACTCGCGCTCTAGCCGTCTCCTTTCCCGCTTCATGGTCCTGAGGTCTCCAGTATACCAAGGAGACCGATGATTGCGGGGCCGGAGAGGGCGCCTGGGAGCAATCTCGTCGAGAGCTCTTGCCAGTGAGGAATTCCAGGTCTGGACTAGCTCTTCGACTGAGACGCTGATAGACTCCAGATCCCTTAGAGCATTCAGGAACCTTTCGGGTTCCATAAGTCTCCTTGGGCGAACTAAAATCTGTTCGGCGCCCTTGCATGGGGGAGGTGGTTGCTCAACCCGGATACTTAGAGCACAGTGGTCCGACCATGGAACCTCTATTACAGAGGCTAGGTCCACTTGAACCCCTGCGCTGAACACCAAATCGAGGGTGTGTCCGGCCAAGTGTGGGTCCCGAATACACAGGGAGAGGCCTAATGTCGCCATGGTCGAGATTAGGTCCGCGGCTGCAGGTGAGATGGAGGCTGCGTCGGCGTGGACATTGAAGTCCCCCAGAACAATAAGCCTGGGAAACCTCAATGCCCACTCCGACACAGTCTCCAGCAGCCGCCAGGCTTTCCGCCGGTGCGCTAGGCGCACGGTACACCAGCAGGATCGCCAGGCTCTCCGGGACTCCCACACTAGACCGACACTCTCAATCCCGAGGTGACAAGCGCAGGGATCGCTCTAAGGTGTAAACCATCTCGGGAGAGTATTGCCACCCCCCCCCGTCCCTCGTTCCTATTCTGGTGCGTGGTCACGTAGCCAGGGGGGACTACTTCGTGGAGGCAGGTGGAATCGCTCTCCTGAAGCCATGTCTCGGTGATACAAAACAGGTCCGCTTTGCGACCTGTGCAAAACTCCCTGACAGTGGCCGTTTTGGTCCGAACGAACGCGCGTTAACCAGCACCAGAGTGGAAGGGGGGAAGACTGGATGTCTATCAACAGCGTGTCTGGGGATAGGACGCAGGTCAGAGCCGGATCGAGTCCGTCTTTGACTCGGTCCGGTTCTCACAGTAACCTTAGCATTCGGCCTGCGCCTACCGTACTCACCCCGTCCCGAGATCACTGGGATACTCAACAAGCCTGGTTGGCAGAATTTAGCCGAGTTCAATTTCCGGCACACCCCTGAAAAGGGAAGCCTGTAGGAGGTCTTGGTTATTCGTCGCCAATGCAGCCGGCAAGTCCTCGTCTTGAGCCCCCTGTTCCCAGAGACGGAGGCCAAGTCCTTCTCGCCACTCGAGCACCCATGTCCTTGGAGAGGCTCTGTGGGCAGCTTGATCGTTTGGCCACTGGGGCGGTCCCTCTGGCCCTTCAGAGTATTTGTAATCTGGCCAGCTGGGGCTGATGTGCCGATCTGGGCCAGATGGCTCTCCTTCTGGCTGTAGCCGGCCCCCCAAAAGGTCCGGGATCGAAAGCGCCTCTTTTGGGGCTTTTGGGTTTTATCGACCCTCCTTCTTCTCTCATGACGGCATCGAACTGGACCCTGGTTGGTCGGCAGGTTCGGTGTCTGCTCAGCACCTGCCCGAGCCGTAGGTGGGGGCAAAGGGGAGGCCGGCTGTTGGGGGCTCGGGTCGGCGGCAGGGCCACCAGAATTGGTGGAATCGGCACGGTCCGGGTCACTGATGGGCCTAGAAGCACCAGGCTGAATGGGCATAAGCCGAGGTGGCTGCTGTGGCCCATTTAAGTGTCTCTATGTCCTTCTCACACTATTTAATTGTAGTGCTGTCATTCCACTATAACTAAAACATGCTATGAAAGCTAGCAAAGAATAAAGAGTATTGCAAAATTGTGTCTTTCACTTTTTTATATAAAAATATCAAAGTATACCATTCAGGTATGGTGCAAGGTGTATTTCACTATATAAATTCACAGTGTTCACATAATACATTCACATTTGTGACCATATATCAATCATTCATAATATGCATATAACAGTATCACAAAGTGGATATCACAGTGTTAATATAACATAGATTCTAAAGCAAGGTACTGGTGTAACTATAACAGAACCAACAGTATAAACCTGTATTTCCACCGTAGAGTAAGTTTCACCCCTAATGTTGGCATGTATTGTGGCTGGGGAGATCCCTGGATGTAAACAATGGACTGCTTCACCACCTGGGAGGCAAACGCCGCTTGGCTGGAGTTCCGTATAGCTGCTAAATGCTGGGCGTCTGTCCTCCGCTGGGGTGGCAGAATGGGGTGGCCTAGGAGGCTGTGGTTCTGTGGATCCAAAGATGTTCGAGGAGTCCTAGGTGAACCGCACATCTGTTATGCTGTTATGCTGTTATGCTGTTAGGAATTGTGGGAGTTGAAGTCTATTCTGCTTTGGTCAGACTTCACCTGGAATACCAGGTCCATTTCATGGCACCACAGTTTAAGAAAGATAACAACAAGCTGGAATGTGTCTGGAGAAGGGCAGCCAAAATGATCAAAGGTTTGCAAACCAATCTGGTTCTGTTTAGCTTGAAGAAAAGAAGGCTGAGAGGGGACATGATAGCCATATTTAAATACCACATTGAGGAGGGGTTAAGCTTGTTTTCTGCTGCTCTGGAGACTAGGACATGGAACAATAGATTCAAATGGCAAGAGGGGGGGGGGAGAGAAAGATTCCACCTAAACTTTAGGAAGAACAACCTGATGTTAAGAGCTGTTCGGCAGTAGAATATGCTGTTTCAGAGTGTGGTGGAATCTCCTTCTTTGAGGGTTTTAAAGCATAGACTGGATGGCTATCTGTTGTGGGTGGTTTGATTGTGCTTTTCTTGCATGGCAGGATATTGGACTGCATGACCCTTGTGGTCCCTTCCAATTCTATGATTCTATGAAAGATCTTTTGAATATACTCCAAACTCTAGAGTTTCATTGTAAATGGTTATTGCTGGAATTATAATGCTGTAATTGTATAGCATGGAAACCCTAGAACTTGAGACTCTGTGGCCTCTTGCCGGGCCCACCTTCGACCGGTTTATACCACTGGACGCAGAAGCTGTCGATAGGATTGTGGCTGCAACTCGTCCGACCACCTGCTTTCTCGATCTGTGCCCCTCCTGGCTGGTGAAAGCCAGCCTGGAGGGGTTGCGAGACCCTCTGTTGAATATAATCAATACTTCCCTGGAGCAGGGAGTATTTCCAGAGGGTTTAAAAGAGGCGGTGGTCTCTCCATTGCTGAAGAAGCTGGGATTAGATCCAACGGTCCCTTCCAATTACCACCCAGTTTCAAATCTGTCGTTTCTGGGCAAGGTAATTGAGAGGGCAGCAATGGAGCAGTTGCAGTCTTTTCTAGATGGCACAACTTGGCTAGACCCTTTCCAGTCCAGCTTCCGTTCTGGGCATGGGACGGAGACGGTGCTGGTCTCCATCTCGGATGAGCTGCATTGCCAGCTGGATCAAGGTGGATCGGCGCTGCTCGTGTTATTGGACCTCACAGCAGCGTTTGATACTGTCAATTATGATCTATTGACCCACTGCCTGGCCGGGGCTGGGGTGAGGGAAGGGGCGTCCTCCTTCCTCCGGAACTGGAGGGGGGAGGTTGTCTCCGGGGGTTCTCCGCTTCATTGCGGGGGTCCCTCAGGGGGCAATTCTCTCCCCTCTGTTATTTAACATCTACATACGACCACTTGCCCAGCTGGTGCGTAGCTTTGGGCTTGGGTGCCATCAGTACGCTGATGACATCCAGCTCATCCTGAGGATGGATGGCCGGCCCGACTCCATACCTGATAATTTCCATCGCTGCCTTGAGGCCATTACTGGATGGCTGCGAGCCAGTAGGTTGAGGGTGAATCCGGCTAAGACGGAGATCCTGTGGTTTGGTTGCTCGGGCGGTGGGGATGTTCAGCTTCTGACCCTGGACGGCATGACACTACGTCCGTCGTCATCCGTTAAGAGCCTCGGGGTAACCCTGGACCCTCTGCTGTCGATGGAGGCCCATGTCTCCACCGTCAGCAGAGTGGCGTTTTTCCATCTTTGCCAGGCAAGGAAGCTGGCCCCCTACTTGTCCCATCGTGACCGGGCCATAGTGGTCCAAGCCACGGTCATATTGAGGCTAGACTACTGTAATGCTCTGTACATTGGCCTTCCTCTGTCGGTGATCCGGAAACTCAAGCTGGTGCAGAACGCTGTAGCCCGACTCCTTGCGGGGGCCTCGGCAAGCTGACACATCACGCCAATCCTGCGCGAACTGCACTGGCTACCCGTAGAATGCCAGATCACCTTCAAAGTGTTCGTCTTTACTTTTAAGGCCTTACATGGTCTGGGGCCAGTGTACCTGCAGGACTGCCTAATCCTGTATTATCCCACCAGATCTCTGCATTCTGAAGAACATAACCTCCTTGTTGTTCATAATCCAAAGACATTTCGCCTGACTGCGACCCGTCACTGGGCTTTTTCGATCGTGGCTCCAACACTTTGGAACTCATTACCTGCCGACGTTCATGCCATTCAGAACATCCTCCCATTTAGGAACGCCTGCAAGACTTGTTGTTTCAGCAGGCTTTTGGGGTCTCCCTCTGCATACTGCCATCTTGTATTATCTTCTGTTGTCGCAGTGTTTAATGTGCAACCTAGTGTGCCTTTTTAGCTGTGGTTTTATTGTGGTTTTAACTTTCGCTGTATTGGCTGTTTTTTAACACATTGTGAGTCGCCCCGAGCCATTGGGAAGGGCGGCAGACAAATACGAATAAATAAATAAATAAACGGAAACAGGTTGTTCTTTTAGTGGTTCTTTATTTTGATTTGTAACAAAAATAGAAGAATTTAGACATGCAGTAATCACAAAAATTGCAATAGGTATTGCTCATATATTCACTCCAGGTACTTTCATCTCTCCTGCCCCCCAAATAGATTGTGCGTGCATGACCCTGGAAAAGGTTAGATCTTCCAAGACTGTATCAGAAAACACTACAAGCCTCTATAATACTTTGCATGCATGTTGATATTTACCTCTGCAAATGAAATAGGAATCCATGTCTAGAACTTCAGGTCGGAACTAGAAATCCCAGGGTTTGAGCCAGTATTTGCTTTCTGTAAGCAGAAAGATTTTCTGAGTCCCCCTTCTGGGGTTGAGAAGGGCAGGTTAGAAATATGGTAAATAAGTTGTTTAGATTTCTTTCTTCTGCCTTGAAAAACACAACCACAACAGGGTTGCTTGACTGTCTGTGAAGCATTTTCTGGGAACTGAAGAAGCATTGTGCCTCATTCTGTATTTTCGGTCAGCCTTGCCCAAATCTAGATCCCAGTCCAACATTCACTTTGATTGAAAATCTTAGCCTTTTATTTATTTATTTATTTTTTTAAAAAAACCCCCAGAGTTCTATTAACAAATTTGATAGTGTATGAAAAGAGGTCAAATATCAAGGTGATATCATTTTCCAAAGTGGAAGTACCTAAAATTTAGTGTGTCACCTTCTAAAATAGAATAAAAGAATGTAATGAATATTATCCCCAAATTAGTACTCTGGGGGAAAGCTTGAATACCATGTCTTGGTGAAATACTGAGGATGAGATTCTACATGATTTTTTTCATGTCAGGAGAGACTTGAGAAACTGCAAGTCACTTCTGGTGTTAGAGAATTGGCCAGCTGCAAGGGATGCCCAGATGTTTGATGTTTTACCATCCTTGTGGGAGACTTCTCTCACGTCCCAGCATGAGGAGCTGGAGCTGACAGAGGTAGCTCAACCTGCTCTCCCCAGATTTGAACCACTGACCTATTGGTCAGTCGTCCTGCCAACACAAGGGTTTAACCTATTGCACCACTGGGGGCCCCATTCTACATGAAGAAGGCATGGCATAACACTCCACCCAAAAAGTTACATGTCTCTTCCCTAGTCCAATCATTATCAATAACCACTCCTTTTTGATGGGAAGGAAAGGAGACACATTTCAGGGTGTATCTACATTGTAGATTTAATGGAGTTTGATACCACTTTAATTGCCATGGCTCAATTTTGTAGAATCCTGGGAATTGTAGTTTAGTGAGATACTGGCACTATTTGGCAGAGAAGTGTAAAGACCTTGTTTAACTCCAGCTCTCATGATTCCATAGTGTTGAGCCATGGCAGTTAAAATGTAATAATTCCACAGTGTAGATTAACCCAAAAATGAGGAATATGCAGCTGGTCTCAGCCAATTCATCTCATCAGAAAATAAAAAGCTATCAAATTCTTCCTCTGAATTGCTTCTCCCCACTCCTCCCCCAAAAAGGGATAAAGGTAGTAGTCATCTCCAAAGCTAGGAGAGGAGTAGGATGAACAAAATAACTCTTTGTGCTTCATGTTTTTTATTTTTACAAAGGCATATGTGTGCATATGTAATGCTTACACCCTTTTCAGTCACCAACAGAATCCTGTCCAAATGTGCAGCATGCAAGGAAGCCATACTTTTAAAAATTGCTTCAATTTGGCCTGTTGTTTAAATATTCCCACCCTTATGACAAACCAATATGTTCTATCCTTGTGCAGTCCAGGTTAGGCCCTATACACTTGTGCAAGTTTTTTTTAAAGCAAGGCGTTTCTGTATGCTAAAAACAATGTTAGCAACTAATTTATCTGTTTTTCTAATCATTTCAATTTGTTTTGTCATTCCTTTTCTAGATACTCTACACGATTTTGTTTCTCTCAGAAGGTAAGTACATGCTGATTCTTTCTAATGCAACTATCTAATAATAGAGGAATTGAGTGTTTTGTTATTCTTATCTTTTCATTTTGGTGTACTATTGAAAAATGTTTTCATATGCATTGAAATTCTGGCTAGCATTTTTTCAAGCATCGTTCTCCTTTTCCCTCTCTTTCAGAAAGCCAATACTAGAGGAAGGTTTCTGAGTCAAAAAACCAAAACAAAACAAAAAGAGGAAAAAAGTCAGATCAATTATGAACAAAGAATACAAAGATCCCAATGGAAAAAAAATCTGGCCCTTCTTTTTCTCTTTTTCATTTTTAATACAAGAAGGACTTTCACGTTGTTAGAAGAAAGGACAAATTTATTTGTGTCTTGGACAAGTTTTGGATTCAACTTTAAATTTCCTTGAACAGTTGTTTCATACACTCTTGTTGATACTGTTTGCAGCGTGGTCACCTCTGGATTTTCTAGGATGGTAGATTCTAGGGATATGCGATAGATTAAAAATGTTTCAAAAGTCATTACAAAATGGGGGGGAGAGCTGGTGATGCTTTGTTTCTAAAGTGTTTCTAAAGTATCATTATCTAAAGTAATACAGTATATTTCTAAAGTAAATATTTCGTTACTGTAAAGAGAATTACAAAATTTTGTTACTATTTTATTTTGGTATAGAAATTGTGTATAATTGTGTATAGTTGGGGAAACTTCAGGGGCTCCTTTCTCCCTCAGTTTTACAGCTATTGAGGTAAAATTACTACAGTGGCAGAACACATTTACCACTGTTGGCCCAGCAAATTTCAGAACTTTTTTTAAAAAAGAAAACTCAGAGAAAGTAGCGGAAGAAAAAAGCAGCGGTAGAGATTGGCTTAAAGGGGGCGTAATTCCAAAGTGTGGCCTAGGGCACAAAAAGGTGTTAATCCGGGCCTGCTGGTAAGGACCTTTTCACACTGCATAATTATAGTGTAGTGATCCTACTTTAACTTCCATGAATCCATACTATGGAATTTAGAATTTACGGAATGGTGCTCACTCATCCACAAAACCCCAGGGCAGGAGTGAGCAAAGCATGATTTGCAGGTTTCAAGCAGCCCCTGGTTTGCACGGTTTGACTCAAACAATTTAAAACACAGGTGTGATTTTTCAGCAGTGTTTGCCCCCAAATCTGTACAGTACTGAAATATTCTTGGATGTCATTACTTGCCGTCACCTTGAGGATCAATACAAGGGAAACCAAATGTTTGGGCTTGCTGTGGTGTGTGTGTTGTGTGTAGCGGCTTCTGGCTCCCAGACCATTCCCCATCCATCACCAAATTACAAATCCTAAAATTCCATAGAATGCAGTTAGTTCAATGTGATCTATATGTATTTTGAACACTTAAAATATTTTGCTGTAATCATACTGTAAAGATCAGCTTGTGAAAATGATACTTGTAATTCAATGACCATGTTGTTTTGTTCCCAATTTTGATAGCTGAACATAAGCTGTCATTCAGGACTCACCTGCTTGCTTTGATCAAGCTTTCAAATGTGTTCTGAACAAATACATGAATATTGGGGAAGAAATTTGGTCCCTGTTCTGTCATTTCACCAGTTCCAGTGATTTTTTTGCTCCAATAATTCAGTTAGTATTTCTTTGTTTCAGTATTTCTTTGTTACAGTTGTTTAACTGCAGTTTAGCTATTAAAGAGCTTTCTGTAGAATATTGGAATCCCAGAAATGGAAGAAATACATATCAAAGGCCATCCAGTCCAATCTCCTATCATGCAGAAAAGTACAATCAAAGCATTCCTGACAGATGGCCATCTGACTTCTACTGAAAAGCCCACAGAGAAGGAAATTGTACCATGCTCTGAGGTGAAACATTCCACTGCTGAACAGTTCTTACCATCAGGAAGTTCTTCCTAGTGTTAAGGTGGAATCTCCTTTCCTGCCATTTGAGTCCATTGCTCTGTGCCCTAGTCTCTAGAGCAGCAGTGCCCCTTTCAAGATAACATCCTTTCACATATTTAAGCATGGCTATCATGTCCTTTCACAGACTCTTCTCCAAGCTAGACATTTCCAGCCCTTTCAGCCATTCTTCATATGGCTTGGTTTCTAAACCTATGATCATTTTGGTTCCCCTTCTCTGGATATGCTCTAGCTTTTCAATATCTGTCTTGAATTGTGGTGCTCAGAACTGGATGCAGTATTCCGGTTGAGGTCTGACCAAATAGAATAGTGTATGATTATTGGACACTATGTTCTTATTGATGCCGTCTAGAATCACACTGCTTTTTTAAAGTTGCTGTTTCACATTGTTGACTCACATTCAACTTATGATTTACTAAGATTTTAAAACCACATTTACATTGTTTTCAAGCCAGGTGTCACCCATCCTGTATCTGTGAATTTAATTGTTTTTATCTAAATGCTGTACATGTTAAAATTTACTTTGTTGGTTTTGACCTAGCTCTCTACAAAGGAATATTAAAGAAACAAAATGGAATTTATACTCTAAAAACCCAAGAAGAAATAAACCAAACATACAAGAATATCTCATGGTTCCAGCTCACACAACTCAGAGACTAATCTAGTAAAGACAAGAAAGTAGGATTTTTGGAGAAAGAAAACTGGTGAGACAAAATATGGTTAACACAAAAGAAAACCTTACTAAAATCTATAAGAAATTACTTGAATGGTCGACAGAAACTGAGCAAGTAAAAGACTTAAATGGACAGCAAGCATTGACTACACTATAAAAATGGAAGATTGGGAAAAATTTGGAGCTGTAAGTTAAATTATACATATACATATGACTGGAAAGAGAACGGCTACAAAATGATGTACCAGTGCTATATAGCCTACGCCCCACTGCCCCCAATGGCTAAATGTTATAAAGATTTGCAGGACAAATGCTGGAAGTACGAGTTGCAAGTGGGATCTTTTTATCATATGTGGTGGACATACAACATTGCAAGAAACCAATAGAAGGGCATACAAGAAAGAATAAAAAATATTGGATATTAAAATGTAATTAAAATTTGAATATTTCTTATTAGGAATAACAGATACACTGTAGTCCTAGGGGAAAAAAAGGACAAACTCTTTAACTACTTTGTGATGGTGGCAAGAATAATATATGCAAGAACATGGAGAACAAAAGAAATACCGTCTAAGGACCAATGTCTCTCAAAAATCATAATAATAATGAATATGGACAAAGTAACTCAGTTATTAGCAAATCAAGAGAATAGTGCTAAAATAGGGATGGATTAGACATTACTTAAGGATGACATGAAACAAGAGAAAATGAGAATGTTAATATAGTTAAGGGAAAAACAACGAGAAATAACTGTCCCTATACAAAAGATGTAAAAAGTAGGAGTGTTGAAACAAGAGAAAGTGAAACAATGAAGATTGTACCATGATGCAGGTGACTGGAGGTCAACCCCCCCACACACACACACACCTCCAATCTTCTTTCTTTTTTTCCTCTTTTTCTTTTCTATGCTTTTTCTCTCCCCCTTCTCCATCCTCCTCTTTCATTCTTTATTATATTGTAACAAAACTGTCTATAAAATTATTTATTTATTTATTTATTTATTCGATTTATCAACCGCCACTCCCAAATGGCTCGGGGCAGTTCACACTCAGAACAAAGCAATACAATAAAAGCAATAAAACAGTTACAATAAAATACAATTTAACCTGTGTATTTGTAGCACAGCAGTTCTCGTTTGTGCCTGGAGAGCAGGGGCTAGGACCCGGGGTTCCATTGGCATTGGGGCCTGCAGCTGCAGAGACAGATTCAGAAGAGGATTTGGAAGGGTGGGAAGGACAGTTTCCCATCAGCGGGCCTCCTTCGCCCACAGAAAGTTTGGCATGGGAAGAGCTGTGTTTTGGCCCTAACGTAGACATAGATAACCAGGTGCAAATGGAGGACAGCGATTCTGGGAGTTATGAGCACCCGGGGGGGAAGAGGGTCACAGGAGCTATTGAGTGAAAACATGGATGAAAGCGCCTGGGAAGATTCTAGGGAGGAGAGCTCTCATGTAGATAGTGACCCAGCTGCTGAGAGACAAGGTCGAACCTTTGATAGGAGAAGTAGCATTGAGTCTGGGAGAAGGGGATGGCACCGCAGCCTAGACAGGCCGAGGTCCGTCAGCAGAGATTGGAGACGACGGGGCCTAGAGCGCCGGGGACCTCGGCCGAACGATTAAGTAGAGCAGGCGTGGGAACGCATCCCTAGTGCTTCGGCCACGTCTCTTCTGAGTAGGCGTGTTAGCGAAGTGGATCTACGGAGCTGAGCTGGCTCGTGATCACCAAGTTTGCCTTGTATTCACCTTGCTTTGTTCCTGTTTCCGCATTGCCTTGTGGAGCCTTGCTCAAGCCTTGCATTAGCCTTTGGATTGTTTTGCCAAGCTGTTTTGGACATTGTTGCTTCAAGCCTTTGATTGCATTTATCTCTTCTATGGACAATTTACCTTTTGGACTGTTTTTATATTCAATAAAGTAGTTAGCCTTCAGTCCGTCTCTGTGTGTGTGATTAAGGGGCCGGTCAAGTCCGTGCATCGTGACAGTATTAGGACTAGAAAGCCTGCTTAAACAGAGCGGTCTTACAGGCTTTACTAAAAGCTAACAAATTTCGTAAAGCTCGAGTCTCATTCCAAAGAACTGGAGCAATAATGGAGAATAATTCAAAAAGTTTCAAAAACCCTTTAATCTTACCATCTTATATAAGGGACACCATTTTACTACATCATTATATTTAATGGGACTTCGGCATTTACAGATTTTGTATCCATGGTGGATTCTGGAACCAAACCTCAGTGCAGGTCTTGGGATAACTGTATTTTGTGCAAACTGCACAGCTTTCTGTGTAAAATCTTTCACGTGCAAAATGAATTATGAGCATATTTTTCACAATTCCTCCCCACAATTGAAAAATCTAATAATGGTTGATCATTTTCTCAAGAGAGGGCCTCAATGTGATGTGGCACGGCACACATTTTAGTGAAAATATGAATACTGTGAGGATTTTACCTCCCTGTTCTGCAACCACAGATTCTGTCTGCTGGTACTTGATCTGTAATTTTTTTTTTAAAAAAATGTTCTCAGCAATTGGTTTTCTTTATGACTAATTCATCTTACCATCACCACCACAACATCATAATACAGTCATGTGGTTTTCCATCATCCAGCAGACCTATCAACTCTTTGGTTCAGAATCATCTGATTCATACAGGTGGCAGGCTAGCATTGTCAGCCACAGAATTTCTACTCTCTTTGAGATAGAAGTTTCTGAAAAATGATCTGGATCCTTGCTGTATATTTTCTCATCTGTTTCTCAGCAATTTCAGCTGCAGAAGGTATGCATAGTGAAATTCTTATCTAACTTTATGGCATTTTAACATAGGAGTTTAACTTAATGAATGCTTCATTCTTTAGTGGGCAAATCTCCAAAAATATAGCACCATTTTATTTATGTAAAAAGTTGATTTATTGCTATCTAGCCCAGTGATGCGCAAAGTGGTGATCTATGGGTTGGTGCCAGTTCACAAACTGCCAGTTGCCAGTTCCTGGAGAGTTTCTAAGAAAGAAAGAAAGAAAGAATAAACTATAATTTAAGTGCATGGCTATGGTGCTGTCCCTGGTAAATTTGGGGGGGGGAGGGGGGATGATGGATAAGATACCCCAAGAAACACTGTTTCAATACATTCTGACTATGTGAGTGTCACATGGTGGAAAGTGGGTTTAGATACAATGTCTGTATCAGATTCTTAAATGATTTCCCCAGAAAAACAGAACATTTGTTTTCTTTGGAATTATGGATATTCAAAATGTTTCTGTGCAACCCTACACAGAGATACTTCCTAGTATGTTACGTGGGGCTTTTTATAATTAAAATTTATGAGATTTATATTAAGTCATTTAATTATCTAGAAAAAGTTTTAAATCATTTATATCTCCTGGAAGCACTGTTATGAAGTTGTAAAAGTGGAATTATACTGTAAATTAAATACAAAATAGTTGCTAATAATTATTTATTAAGATTGGGGAGAGGAAGAGAAAATAGAAACAGCTCAAGCAACTATACAAATGGTGTCTCAGAACAGAGCAGAACAAAACCCCAAGACAAGATTGAATCCAATAAATTGGATACCCATCAAGGGTCTCAGGCTGCTATTCAGCAATGGCTTTATTTTACCACCTCTACTGGTGCTGGATGAAGGCTGTGTTGGGGCTTTCAGATGCAGTTCTGTCTTCCCCTTTCTTTCCACACCTTTTTCAAAGGTGCACTTAGACTGGTGCCTTTTATTTCGAATAACGACAAAACCCAGAGAATGTTTCAATCATAAATTCCCTGCCCCTGCAGCTATTTATGTTTGATTATGGTAAACAGTCCTCTTGAAAAGAAACAGCAGCTCTGGGTATCAGGTAGGATCTTATTGTGGATCCCAATCCATTTGATGTTTTAAATCCTGTGCTTCTCTGTTTCTTTCCCTTTCTTAACTTTTTACATTAACTCTCAAAATTCCCCCATGAATGTCAAATATCTGTCTCAGATTATCCTATGGCAGCAGGGTTGTGTTCTATGCATATTGCAGGAAGATATCTTTTACATGCATTCTTCAGTTCACAGAAACCTACATGTGTTCATTCTGCCCAGATAAAACTGTACACTTGCTCTGTTCCCTGTATGGTAAGATCTTGTGCATGGGAGAAGTAGAAACCGGCTATAGAACTTATGTTACACCCCCTGCTCTTCTATTTTGACAGAGACAATCCTTATTAATCTTCCATCATCCTACTTTTTATAGCTAATTTAAAAGTCTCCATTTCCTTCTTCTCCCGTTTACCTTTTTGTCTTCATTTTATTGAAATTGCTCCAGACTTAATTCAAGATCCAAAGGAAATTTGTATTCTGTTGGCTTCATAGTGGAAGAGAAGCAAGGAAGGGGTGGAATCTTGCTTCCCAATCAGCTTCAGAAAAAGCAAAGTGTAGCTTCCACTTCCAGCTTGCTTGTTATTCCTCATTAATAACATTTGCCATTTTGCTCTGACTCTGATGACAGCAGATCAAGGGAAAACAGATGTATTCCCCACCCTACAGGGATATATATATATATATATATATATATATATATATATATTCCATAATCCTACACAACTATTGAATATTATGTAATACTGTAAAGATGTTGAATTTTGGTGTGATCTTCACAAACCCCACTTATCAGAAAGTAGCTGCTGGAATCTATAGGAAGGCATTTCATGTTGATCAAGAAACAGCTGCCTGACATACCCACTCTGACCTTTGAGTGATCAGAGAGATCTTATGCAGATCTTTCACAAATCATTCTCACACTGGAGAGCAATTGCATGAGTGGGGAAAGGAAGGTCAGGCAGCTGCTTTCTAATTTCCAGGGGAACAGACTCCTGTTAATCGCAGTGGTTGCTTACCATAATAGGGGTTTAGAAGATATTCACAATCTCATAAACATAAGGCTGCCCGGGAATTGTGAATATGTAGTAGTTGCAAATGTGTATCATAGGTTATATACAGTATTTGCAGTTGTTCAGCTGATTTCCATCCATTATAAAGAAATGGATCCTCCCTCAAATAAGGTGCTAATCAGAAAAAATGTAAGTTGTATTTTATTGCACCGGGAATGTGGCGCAGCTGGCTAAGTGTCAGCTGCATAAGATCTCTCTGACCACTAGGCCATGAGTTCGAGGCCTGCCCAGGTCGAGGTGTAGCCTGCTGTCGATCTTTGCAGCCTGAAAGACAGTTGCATTTGTCAAGTAGGAGATAAAGGTACCACATTAAAGTGGGGAGGCAAATTAAAGAACTCCAGGAATCGCTGAGGAATGCGGAAGAAAACAAGAGAAAGAGACGCTGGAAAACACTGAGAAATGAGGAGTGCGTCAGCTCCCCCTGGTGGCCAGAAGTTTGCCTCTGTTCGTCTATATGATCGTATGTTCATCTACATATGTCATATATTGAACTGCAGGGATTGTCTGCAAGTATATGTACTGTAATCCGCTCTGAGTCCCCTTCGGGTTATAAATAAAGTAAATACATAAGTAAATAAATATGTAATCTTTAAAATTATGCTTTATCTTTTCTACTTGCTGTGTAGAGTAGAATACATAAAAGAATAAAACCAATTGAAAAGTAAGAGTAAGGGTTATCTAAAAAATGTTCAGCAAGATTTGGTAACTTGATGCCTAGCAAATATTGTCAACTGCAACTATCAATGGGGCAGATAGGATTTCTAGTCCAATGCCTGGAAGGTCACAAATCCACCACCATCGCCCTGACAAGAAAATAGAACACATCAATGACAACAACAAGGCTGGATCTATATAGCCAAAAAAAGGTAATCGCTTTTGGTTTGGATTGAGTAATGACCAAGTACCATAATATCAGAGTATGGTCAAGATTGTAAAATGTATAAATGAGGAAGTGTACACAAGATTAGGAGAAGCTTTTATCTGACTGTACTGGGAGGGGCAAGTTTTCACTCTTTCCTCAGATTTATTTATTTAATTTATTTATTATTTCAATTTGCTAAACTGCCCTTGCTGAGGCTCAGGGCGGTTTCCAAACATATAAAACACATGGAGATAAAACATCCTAAAAACACCCTAAAATACCATAACAATCATTCACAGACACCTAAAATTGCATAAAACAAACTAATCAGAGCAAAACTGATTCAAGTAAAACAGATGAGTTGATTGACTTCAAGTTCAGCTTTCAGCAACAGAAGGAAGTGTAAAGAACCATACAAACCCAGGATATTTTTTAAAAAGCTGGAAAGGTGGTGTTACTCAGGATTTTCTATGCCAAATTGGAACATTTGGTAGTACAAAGCTGCATTTTTCTATGCACAACAGGCTGTTGATTGAATGCTTGGGAATGTGGATTTTTTAAGCAACAGAAATGGGAAATAGAATTGAAGATTGGAGAAAGGAAAACCTATTCACAGATGTAAACAAAATTATACTTGAAAGTGTGTGATCCCTTATTAGGAAAAGTGTGCCATTTTTAAAATATATAAATTCAGACCTTGACCAGAGATAGTATATTTGAATTGATTCATGTCATCTGTCACTTTTATGATTTGTTGAAGTTCGCAGGCCAGTTACATAAATAAACCCCATCATTCATTTGTGTCATCTTCAGTACCACCTCTCTCACATTTTTTCTTGTTATTTCTTTTCAGAAAACATGGTTAAACATGAGCTAATTATTATCATTGCTGGGGAAGGCGATTCTGTCAATATGACATGTGACTTTAACCATCCAGAACTGATAGGTGTATATTTGAAACGAACCCTGGGAAAGCCCATGGATGTGATATATGCCACAGCATATGGAAAAGACAAGACCGAAGCTCCTGAATATAGAAATCGTACAGAATACTTTCAGCTGAACAACACAGTGAAGATTACACTGCAACAGGTGAAGAAGAGTGATAGTGATGTATATGTGTGCGAAGGAGCCCTGCTAAGAAACAAGCAACCTCATAAAGTGAATAGCACCAGTATCATTTTAGCAGTGAAAGGTAAAAAGATGTTACTATGACAGTAGCAATTACTTCTATGGGAAAATTGAACAGCATAATAAATCATCCCCTCCAACTGATGGCAAGTAATTTGACAACCTCAATCCTTTGTCATTTCACTTTTTCAGATATTTTAAAATATTTCGTTTTTTCCTTCTTCCTACTTCCTCCTCTGTTCTCAAATTACTTCAATTGCTGCACCCTGAATTCAAAGTACCAAAGTAGTTTGCATTCAGTTGACTTAACAGGAGAAGAGTGGAAAACGAAAGGAAGAAATTTGCCAGTAGGCTCCGGCAAATTTCTTTCTCACTTACAACATTTCCTCAAATATTGCTTGCCTATGGGCATCCTACTTTTCATCTGTGAAATGTTGGGAGCGTCTGATAACTTTAATTTATTTTATAGCTAAAGGTAAAACAGGCTTGTATGAGTGTGTATGTGTGCACATGGGCACACTATGTAGATTTTCTAGATATAGACAAATAATTTTTAATGAATTATGCAAGTAGACACATGTATCTTTTCTACATGGTTTGTTCTATTTGATATGGATTTGCGGCTAATGCAATAAAATTTGATATATGATATGATATGAAGTAGACATAGAATCCTAGAAGTATGATTCTATCTCTCTTTTTAGGAATCTACACAGTTTTTAAACAGAATGAAATGATACGGACTCCATTTTAAAAACAAGAGTATTCTGTTTTGTTCTTAACTGTTATCTTGTGGTAAATCTATAGATAAGAGACCTCCAAGTCTCATAATCAAAAACCCTTCTCATGTCTTTGCCAACTGAGAGCCATGGCTTTCTTGTGTGAATCTATCTATCTGTAATATGGCTTCCTAATTTAGCCCCCTAAATTCACTGGACTTAGGGACAAAGGACCCCCATGAAAGTAAAAAAAAATTACATGGATAAAGAAATTGCTTTTCCCCCTGAGGGACTACCTCTCTAGGAATTTCTAGGTCTTCCAGCACAACTTCATGGACAACTTCCAATGGAAGCTGAACACAGAATCACATTGGAGGACCTAGATGTTTACAGAGTGGTGTTCTCTCTAGAAATCTCCAGGACCCTCAGCATGACTGGAGGAAATTGACTATAGTGTCACACTGGAGCACCTAGAGATTTCTAGGACATAGTTTTTAGAAGACATAGTTTTTATAATTTTTATTATTTATTGCTTTTATGGTTTTTAATTGTATAATGTTGTTTTCTGCTTTTATCAATGTATGTATTTTTATATATTGCATCTAATTGTTGCTGACTTGTAAATAAATAGAACAAGATTTTAAATCAAATTCACAAATAATCAAATCTGCAAAAATCAAAACTGCAAATGCAGTAGGCCAACTGTATTCATGCTTCCTCAGCATATGCCCAGTGTATGATAGCTTCAGTTTCATCATCTTGTACAGGTTTACTCAGAAGAGAGTCCTGCAATGTTGAATGGGAAATACTATGTTGAATAGGGGATACTCACTGATGGGACATCTTAAATGAAGAGTCCTAGTTAAAATATCATCTTCTCCTGAAAATATATAAAAAATTTCAAAGCAGTTAAACTACATTATGAAATTACATTATATAGAAGCATTGATGAGGCCAAGGAGACAGCATTTGCTCCTAATAGATAAGGAATTGTCTGTGGCTCTGTTTAAGTGGAACACATGAAATGGCAGTTAAGAGGGTGGGTGGAAGGGATTGTTGTTATATCCACCTTGATGTTAGACTCTAGATAAAATATGCAAGTGAACAATTTATTGAACAGTTTAGCACAGATGAGGATCAGAACCAAAAGTAATCACATTATTCCAGCATAGGGAATGGATTCCTTTCAGTATAGGTTAACAAGCAAAATAACAGAGTAAAATTAATTCCTCACTTTCATCCCCTATATAAACTTCAGAAAAGACAGAGGATTCCTCATCTCCCTGGATGCTGTATATCCTCATCTTCCTGTCATTGCTGGTAGTTTTTATACTGGGATGCTTTTCTCTGTCTCATATAAATGTGAGTATGCTAATAGTGCTACTTTATTTGGTAAGTGACACCCATCTTGCAGTATAGCAGATTTGTTTTCTTCCAGTGAGATATTGGAATGAGAAATGTATCTGTATCTAGAAATATTTTAAAGCAATGTCCAAATTATAATAATGAAGTTATATCCAAATAGCTCTTTCTTAAGGAAATCAGATTCTTTTTCATGTAAATGGTCTCCAATCTCAATGACTATTCTACACTAAACAGTGAGCCCATGTGTGGTCAGTGTGGTGGCCAGGGTTTTTGCCCCTGAGATGCTTCAGGGGCCATACAAATGACCAAAGGATGAGAAAATGGAACTGGCCTGAAGTTACTTCACACTACACAGTTATAGCACTATGATTTGACTTTAACCATCCTATGGACATCCAAGAGCCTTTCCCTCTATTTAAGATCAGGTAAAGAGCAGTCCAGGGAGTATGAAGTGGTCCAAAAGCCACAAATACAGTTTAAGGGAATCCCAGGACTACAGCCTGGAACTACGAGTTCTACCCCATTTTATGGACTGTATGGGGCTCACACTAACCTTTTAAGACAAAAAAGGGAGACGACTAGTGATTCAGATCGAGAAGAAACATATTGGTTGGATTAGTGGACAGAATTATCCTTATTTAACACAAAAATACAAATCTCTACTAATAAAAAATAAGTCAGAAAGTTGTTCCATCCAAGAGGAGAGAGTTTGGAGGGTCCTTTATGTATAAGGATATAAAAATCACTAGCAGTCTGGTAGAGATCTCTCCTGAGCAATATATACTAATTGTGGTCTGTTTTCTACTCCTCTTTCCCTTATCAGGTCAATAAATACTGCAAAAAAGAAAAGGGGCAGGAATTGCAAAATATAGTCTATGAAGATATGACTTGCAACCTGAGACCCAACACAATGGCTAGATCAAATCTGTATAGCGCATAATGAATAATATCGCTGAAGGCTTCTGGAATTCCTATTCATTTTCCTATTTGTTTTGAGATTAGCAGTTCATTTTGGGAGGTGTATCTAAATGTATTTAATCCATGCAGTGGTTAATATATTAAGTGCAAGAGTATTTTCACACCATGCAATTATAGCATCTTGATTTCACTTTAACGGCTGTGGTTCTATCCAGTGGTATCCTATCTGGAATTAGCTCTTTAATCAGGGTTATTTGGAGTTCTCAGCCAAGGAGGGGTTTGTGTGTGGCTCTGAGCAAGCCAAAGAGACTGTGTATTCCCTATAAAGCCAAGGCAATTAAAATGAAATAAT